>OY856413.1:436079878-436097378 GCA_963693085.1 Alisma plantago-aquatica
TGGCTATTATCTTTCTCCGTAGAGATAGTATTTTCAGCTGTGAAGCTGGTCTTAGCAGTTTTAAAGCTGCTTTCTTTTGCCATCATGCTTGTATTTTCAGTGGTTTTTCCGACAGAATCAGAAATCTGGAGTGATATATCTATTGGCCTTTTACCTGTCATTTTATCCGTCCTTTTTGCTCCTTTTTGTTGGATCTCCCTTCTGAAGTGGTTTAAATCTGCAATTATTCCTACAATGTCTTGTTTACTTTCCTCTATATTATCAATAATTTTATCTTTCTTCTGGATCATCTCTACTAATTCTACATAATTTTCTTGTAACAAATTACAATTTCTCTGCAGTCGAGCTTCTAATTCTGCAAGTTTTTTGTCAACCTGCTCCATTGTATTCTTTTGATAAGAAATCTGCAAGAACGTTAGTTTCTCCTTTAATAATTTCTATATCAAAAATACGTCCGGAACATTTACAAAAATTAGACTCAAGTGGAATAGAATTACAGGAACATATTGTAGAAAAATTACAGGAACATATTGTCATCGTTTTCTAAGGGTAGATCTAATCTTGGCAAATTTTTGCATTTTTCTTTTATAAATCTAACATGATTTATAAGTTCCTCCGTCATGAGAAAAATAGCATTTTTCTTTAATAATTTTTGTAAGGGATTCCTTAATTTTGCCAAGTTTTCTATGAATTGTTCAGCGTAATTTAAACATCCCAAAAATCTTTGTAATTGTTTTTTGTCTTCTATTTTATCTGGAAACTTAACAATTTTTTCTACAATATGTTCCTGTAATTCTATTCCACTTGAGTCTAATTTTTGTAAATGTTCTGGATGTATTTTTGATATAGAAATTATTAAAGGAGAAACTAACGTTCTTGTAGATTTCTTATCAAGAGAATACAATGGAGCAGGTTGAAAAAAAACTTGCAGTATTAGAAGCTCGACTGCAGAGAAATTGTAATTTGTTACAAGAAAATTACGTAGAATTAGTAGAGATGATCCAGAAACAAGATAAAATTATTGATAATATAGAGGAAAGTAAACAAGACATTGTAGGAATAATTGCAGATTTAAACCACTTCAGAAGGGAGATCCAACAAAAAGGAGCAGAGAGGACGGATAAAATGACAGGTAAAAGGCCAATAGATATATCACTCCAGATTTCTGATTCTGTCGGAAAAACCACTGAAAATACAAGCATGATGGCAAAAGAAAGCAGCTTTAAAACTGCTAAGACCAGCTTCACAGCTGAAAATACTATCTCTACGGAGAAAGATGGAAGAAGCAGGAAATTTCTTGCAAAAAGTATTAATAGATAGAAAATTACAACGATAAAGAAGCAGTAAAAGGAACAGCAACCACATAAAAATGATTGCTCATCATCAGTTGTTTGGACAAATTCTTGAATATTTTCAATCTCAGAAAGTTCTTCTTCTATAATTTCCTCGAATTGCTTTTGATTAATCTTCTTAGATCCTCTTTTTGGACATAACAGGGAGAATCATTGCACAACTCAATATACAAGATATTGAGGCATTATTTGAAAAGAACTATAGTGATAATCCATTAGCCCTTTGGAATATCAGTCAAGAATGGGCTACAATCGAACTAATTGATGAAAATAAAATAATCAGAGTAAAACCCATGAGATATAATCCTGTTGATATTGAGGAATTCCGTACCCAATTACAGGAATTAGAAACATCACAATTAATACAAAAATCAAAAAGCCCACATTCTAGTCCAGCATTCATGGTAAGAAACCATGCAGAAATAAAAAGAGGAAAAGCTAGAATGGTAGTAAATTATAAGCAACTAAATCAATATACCAAGTTTGATGGATATTTTCTTCCACATAAAGAAACCTTAATAAATATGACAAGAGGAAAAAATATTTATTCAAAATTTGACTGTAAATCAGGATTTTACCAAATACGATTAGATGAAAAAAGTATACCATTAACGGCATTTAGCACTCCACAAGGACATTATGAATGGACGGTAATGCCCTTTGGATTAAAAAATGCTCCACAGATATATCAAAGAAGAATGGATAAGGTATTTGAACCATATAACTCTTTTTGTCTAGTATATGTTGATGACATTTTAATAGCCAGTAAAAATGAGGAAGAACATTATAAACATTTACAAATATTTTCCCTTCTTTGTCAAAAGACAGGAATAGTATTATCTAAGAAGAAAACAGAAATTTGTAAATCTAAAATAGAATTCTTAGGACTAAAATTAGACTCAAGTGGAATAGAATTACAGGAACATATTGTAGAAAAAATTGTTAAGTTTCCAGATAAAACAGAAGACAAAAAACAATTACAAAGATTTTTGGGATGTTTAAATTACGCTGAACAATTCATAGAAAACTTGGCAAAATTAAGGAATCCCTTACAAAAATTATTAAAGAAAAATGCTATTTTTCTCATGACGGAGGAACTTATAAATCATGTTAGATTTATAAAAGAAAAATGCAAAAATTTGCCAAGATTAGATCTACCCTTAGAAAACGACGACTTAATAATAGAAACTGATGCCTCAGAAGAATTTTGGGGAGCAGTCTTAAAAAAGAAAGATGAACAAAAGGAAAAAGTATGCAGATATACGTCCGAAACATTTACACATACAGAGAAAAGATATCACTCAAACGAAAAAGAATTATTAGCATTAAAAAAGGGAATTAAAAAAATTTCCTATTTTTTATTACCCAAAAAATTCCTAGTACGAGTAGACAATACCCAAGTAAAATCATTTATTAAAAATAATCTACCATCTACACCAGAATATAAAAGACTAAGTAGATGGAAAACATTCTTTGCAGAATATATTTTTGATATAGAAATTATTAAAGGAGAAACTAACATTCTTGCAGATTTCTTATCAAGAGAATACAATGGAGCAGGTTGACAAAAAACTTGCAGAATTAGAAGGTCGACTGTAGAGAAATTGTAATTTGTTACAAGAAAATTACGTAGAATTAGTAGAGATGATCCAGAAGCAAGATAAAATTATTGATAATATAGAGGAAAGATAGTGTGTAACCTGTTACACCCCCAGTTCTTATATCTTCATCAGTCGATAGATATCTCTCCCTTATTCCATCCCGGAGGCCATCGTCCAGAAGTTCGACCAAGCAAAGAAGTGCATAAGGACACAGGGACATGAAGGCTATAGGATGATGAGGAGTCTGAGATCCGGAACGTCGAAGTCTAAGGAGTACTTCTCTTAGAAATCGTTAAGAGAAGATCGGCTGGCGATTGAAGATAAGAGGAAGCGAGGTGGGAAACATAGGTATACAGATTATCTTGCTATCTATGATACTCAGAGTGTTATCGTCTTCTTTCTGGATGCTAGTTTCTTACACTATGAATTTAATAATGCGAAAACCTCGTAGTACAAAGAAGAATGTATTAAGAATTCGGTCTAAAAAATATAATAATTATAGACAAAATGATAAAGCTGAGAAAGCATACAACACCCATAAGGGAAGTTCGAGTATGTTTTCAAAGCATGATAACAGAATCAAAAATTTCTGCACCAACGAAGTGGTATCAGAGCCATGTAACGATTCAAAACTCAAAGATAAAATTTTGAAGAATGAATTTAACGATTTAGAAGATAATAACATATACGAAGCTTTAGATCTGGAATTTGAAGTTAATATTGAATAATATGTATAAGAAACTAGAAGTACAGGTTCATGAAAACCATTCAAAGAACTTTCAGAAGATCCAAGAAATGATAGTGGAATTACAAAGAACAATGGAATATTTGTATGAAAAACAAAATAACGAATGTTTATCAAAAATAAACCTATTCCAAACAAGTGGAAACGAAATAAGTTTATGTCCTCTTCAGATTGAAGAAACAGACGACTTTAAAATCGAACAATTAGAAAATAGATACTTAGAAGCCGAAGCAGAAGAATCAGACAATCTAAGTCAAGAAATAGTAAGATTAACAGAAAAAGTTAGAACGGTAAACATGAAACCACTACAGGGAGAAAGTTCTGGAAGCCAAGTAACCATGCCTATTCCTACAACTGTCCTAGCGGACAAGACAGTAGAAATGAAACACCAGAACAACCAGGGGCGAGATACTGGTCAGATCCTAGCTTTAGAAGAAAACCTACTGATAGAAATAGATATGAAGGAATAAATTTGGCATCTGATAGAAGACCAAGTAATATTTCTATAGAAACCCCAGTTGATTATATGAATCAAGAATATATTAGTGCTAACGGAATTTATTTAAATTTAAATTGTGTAAGAAATATAGATGAAGCCATAACAAGATGGGCAAAAGCCACTTATTTATCAGTTACATAACAAAGTTATGATATTGAAACAGCATCAAGATTTTGTCATTTAACCTTCCAAGGAATCGTAGCAGATTGGTAGAAAGGATTAACTTACAACGATAAAGAAGCAGTAAAAGGAACAACAACCACATTAGCTCAAGTAGTAAACAAGACATTGCAGGAATAATTACAGATTTAAACTACTTCAGAAGGGAGATCCAACAAAAAGGAGCAGAAAGGACGGATAAAATGACAGGTAAAAGGTCAATAGATATATCACTCCAGATTTCTGATTCTGTCGGAAAAACCACTGAAAATACAAGCATGATGGCAAAAGAAAGCAGCTTTAAAACTGCTAAGACCAGCTTCACAGCTGAAAATACTAACCTACGGAGAAAGATAATAGCCAAGTGGCAAGAAGCAGTTTTCAAACTGCTATTTCTTCAGAAAATAGCTCCCGCTTAACTGCGGAAAATACAATCTCTTCTGAGAAAGAATACCGCAATACAGCAGATAATATCAAATTGATGCCCGGAAGGATATTTAAATTCCGGGTATCTCAGAACGAGCAGGAATATGACCTGCAATTGAGCCTTGCAGAGTTCTTAACAAAAAATGAAAATGAATATAGAACCTTATTAGAGATTGTTTACAATCTCAAAACAACAAAAACGTGTGTTCCAAGTCATACGGGAATATATCCCAGAATTAACTTTGATAAAGGGGCTGATCCAAGAATCATCAGAGATTGTTTTAGAATCGGAGCAGCGAATTTAATATATCTAAGCCAAGATCTTGGGGAAATACAAGGACTGCCCCAAGATATTGCCAGATCAGTCAGAGAATTCAAAAATAATAGTCCACTAGTAAAACCTACTAGTGACATTTATATCAAGATTTTCTCAGCATCAGAGGACTGGGAAAAATTAAAGAAATTTAGTCCAAAACACTGCATTCAAATTGGAGTATCTTCCCCAGAATATGTCAAAGAGATTGACGCAGATTACAGAAAAGAATTTGAAGAGAACAAGGTCAATAAGGAATTTGCTGAAACAAGAAGGGCATTAGGATTAAAAATCCTTTGCCAAGTACTATAAAAATTAATTAATGAAAACCGAAGTTGGCTTCATAAGGCTTCGGATAGCACAATCATTCTATCCAATACAAGAAGAACTAATACCTCTACAAAAATTAATTTAGAAAGGTTTCTAAGAAGAATAGAAACCGGACAAATTAAATTAAGCAACAGATGTCAGCAGATATTTTGCCAACTCAGAAGGCATGAGGGAAAAATATATCCTGCATGTCAAGATAAGATGGAAAGAGACAGCCACAACAACACAAGCCGATAAAAAGCATTCTAGAAGAAGACACGTCATCAATGACGTAAGAAGACACTTGCAAGAAACAACAAACGACAAAGAACTCTCCACCGGACAGATGTACATTGGAGAAAGATTTCAAAAAGAAGAATGCTCGCCACCGGACAAGTGTTCGACAACCATGTAAAGAAAAAGAGAAGCATCAATGCAATGTAACTGAGAGAGTCTCTATATAAACTCTCGAGGGATAGTAGTAGGGACACTCGTAGTTGGAGTGAGTCCCAAAGGATAGCTATGTATGTAAATTAGGTCCTGCAATAAAAGAGCAGAGGCTCGATTTCCTAATCGGCCCGATTTCCTAATTCTATTCCAGATTTGTGGTTGCTGCTCCTTTTACTGCTTCTTTATCGTTGTTTTCCTATTGCTATAGAAATGCCTATGCAAATAGAATATACTAGAAATAGAATAAATATACCTTTACTACGAAAGGAGGACTTAATGAGGAAAATGGAAAAAATAAAAGATAGATCGAAAATAGGATGGATTCACATAGGAGCCATTCAAATGATGATCAAAGCAACTTTTAGAGAAGGAATAGATTCACCTATAAATATTGTATTAATGGATAATAGGATTAATGATAGAAGAGATGCTACGTTAGGAATATTACAAGGAAATCTTAGTCATCAGAAACTAATATTTAATATTTATCCAAAGATAAGCGTAAATATTAGAGATAATAATATAAACAGAACCTTAAGTTTAATACAGGATTTTCAAATAACATAATTTATTAAAAAAGGATCTATTCCTTATTCGATAACATATATAATAAGCTATGCTCTTAGTAATACACATCACTCTGAAAAATTTGAAGATAAAGATATTATAATGCTTCCTAATATATTTAAAGACATAGGAAAAATTACTAAGCCAGATATAATATCTGAAATAGATATACCAGAAAACATAAACATAGATGTTTCAGAGAAACCCCTAGTAACAGATAATAAAATCCCAAGAAGATTACGATATGAGGGAAATCAATTACAATTAACAAATGGAGATAGAATAGAAGAAGCTAGAGCAAGCACAGATAGATATAATGGAAGATTACGACCAATATTAAGAAATTTGCCAAGAACGACAAGTTTAAGAATTTTAGCAGACAATAGAAATGCTAGAAATTATAAATTATACGGAAAATATTTCAATGGACAAGAATGGAATATGACTACAATATTAATAGATTCAGGGGCAGGATCTTCATTTATTCAACAAGGAATGATACCTTACTTAGAAAAAATACCCATAGGATCACCTTATGCATATACGAATTTTGATGGACAAGAATATGAAATCACACATCAGGCCATTGTTCCAATTGAAATACAAGATATAAAAATTGATATTACGCTATATGTACAATCAGATAGTCGTAATGACGACATAGAAATTATACTAGGAATGAGTGCATTACAACAAATGGAACCATTTTCACTACAAAGGGAAGGACTATATTTTACATATAATAACCACGAATATTTTTGGAAAAAAGACAATGACTAGTATATATAGTGTCTACATAGTAGCAGGAATTATATATGAGGAATATAAAACAGAATATTTTCATGCATTTATAGACACAGGTGCAGGAACTTGCATCGCGTGAAGACAATGTTTTCCTAAAAAATATATCACAACACTACCTACGTTATATGGAAAAGATTTTACGGGAAAAAGACATGAATTAACTCATGGAGTTAAAAAACCTAAAATCATTTTAGGAAATTATATAATTACATGTCCACCATTTTATACCCCTGAATATGCACAACAAGATATATTATTAGGAAATAACTTCACACAAAAATTTAAATTATATATACAACATCAAAATTATATTCAGTTATTAACACCCTGTGACCATTGGATTACAGTAAAAAGAATACAAAAAGCATATAAAAGAAACAAATTTAATTTTCGTAGCAAACGTGGTGATTATATTACAAATAAAAAACAACCAATAACAGGGAGAATCATTGCACAACTCAATAAATATATATATATACATATATATATATATATATATATATATATATATATATATATACATATATATATATATATATATGTATATGTATATATATACATATATATATGTATATGTATATATATACATATATATATATGTATATGTATATATATACATATATATATATATGTATATATATACATATATATATATATAGGTATATATATGTATGTATATATATAGATATATGTATACATATATATATATATATGTATATGTATGTATATATATATATATATATATATATATATATATATAGACACACATATATATATGTGTATGTATATATATATATATATATATATGTATATATATGTATATATATACATATACATATATATATATATATATATGTATATATATACATACATATATATACATATATATACATATATATATATATATAGATATATATATATATATACCTATACCTATACCTATATATACATATATCTATATATAGATTTATACATGTATATATATATACATATACATATATATATATGTATATATATGTATATATATGTATATATATCTATATATATGTATATATATATATATTAATATAAAGATTTATATATGTATATATATGTATATGTATTATATATATATACATCTATATATATATATATGTATATATATATGTATATATATGTATGTATATATATGTATATACATATACTATGAATTTAATTATGCGAAAACCTTGTAGTATAAGGGAGAAGATATTAAGAATCCAATCTAAAAAATGTAAATGTAATCATTGTAGACAAAATGAAAAAGCTAAGAAAGCATACAACACCCATAAGGGTAGTTCGAGTATGTTTTCAAAGCATGATAACAGAATCAAAAGGTGCAGGAACTTGCATCGCGCGAAGACAATGTTTTCCTGAAAAATATATCACAACACTACCTACGTTATATGGAAAAGATTTTACGGGAAAAAGACATGAATTAACTCATGGAGTTAAAAAACCTAAAATCATTTTAGGAAATTATATAATTACATGTACACCATTTTATACCCCTGAATATGCACAACAAGATATATTATTAGGAAATAACTTCACACAAAAATTTAAATTATATATACAACATCAAAATTATATTCAGTTATTAACACCCTGTGACCATTGGATTACAGTAAAAAGAATACAAAAAGCATATAAAAGAAACAAATTTAATTTTCGCAGCAAACGTGGTGATTATATTATAAATAAAAAACAACCAATAACATGGAGAATCATTGCACAACTCAATATACAAGATATTGAGGCATTATTTGAAAAGAACTATAGTGATAATCCATTAGCCCTTTGGAATATCAGTCAAGAATGGGCTACAATCGAACTAATTGATGAAAATAAAATAATCAGAGTAAAACCCATGAGATATAATCCTGTTGATATTGAGGAATTCCGTACCCAATTACAAGAATTAGAAACATCACAATTAATACAAAAATAAAAAAGCCCACATTCTAGTCCAACATTCATGGTAAGAAACCATGGAGAAATAAAAAGAGGAAAAGCTAGAATGGTAGTAAATTATAAGCAACTAAATCAATATACCAAGTTTGATGGATATTTTCTTCCACATAAAGAAACCTTAATAAATATGACAAGAGGAAAAAATATTTATTCAAAATTTGACTGTAAATCAGGATTTTACCAAATACGATTAGATGAAAAAAGTATACCATTAACGGCATTTAGCACTCCACAAGGACATTATGAATGGACGGTAATGCCCTTTGGATTAAAAAATGCTCCACAGATATATCAAAGAAGAATGGATAAGGTATTTGAACCATATAACTCTTTTTGTCTAGTATATGTTGATGACATTTTAATAGCTAGTAAAAATGAGGAAGAACATTATAAACATTTACAAATATTTTCCCTTCTTTGTCAAAATACAGGAATAGTATTATCTAAGAAGAAAACAGAAATTTGTAAATCTAAAATAGAATTCTTAGGACTAAAATTAGACTCAAGTGGAATAGAATTACAGGAACATATTGTAGAAAAAATTGTTAAGTTTCCAGATAAAATAGAAGACAAAAAACAATTACAAAGATTTTTGGGATGTTTGAATTATGCTGAACAATTCATAGAAAACTTGGCAAAATTGAGGAATCCCTTACGAAAATTATTAAAGAAAAATGCTATTTTTGTCATGACGGAGGAACTTATAAATCATGTTAGATTTATAAAAGAAAAATGCAAAAATTTGCCAAGATTAGATCTTCCCTTAGAAAACGATGATTTAATAATAGAAACTGATGCCTCAGAAGAATTTTGGGGAGCAGGCTTAAAAAAGAAAGATGAACAAAAGGAAAAAGTATGTAGATATACGTCCGGAACATTTACAGATACAGAAAAAAGATATCACTCAAACGAAAAAGAATTATTAGCATTAAAAAAGGGAATTAAAAAATTTTCCTATTTTTATTACCCAAAAAATTCCTAGTACGAGTAGACAATACCCAAGTAAAAGCATTTATTAAAAATAATCTACCATCTACACCCGAATATAAAAGACTAAGTAGATGGCAAACATTCTTTGCAGAATATATTTTTGATATAGAAATTATTAAAGGAGAAACTAACGTTCTTGCAGATTTCTTATCAAGAGAATACAATGGAGCAGGTTGACAAAAAACTTGTAGAATTAGAAGGTCGACTGCAGAGAAATTGTAATTTGTTACAAGAAAATTACGTAGAATTAGTAGAGATGATCCAGAAGCAAGATAAAATTATTGATAATATAGAGGAAAGTAAACAAGACATTGCAGGAATAATTGCAGATTTAAACCACTTCAGAAGGGAGATCCAACAAAAAGGATCAGAAAGGACGGATAAAATGACAGGTAAAAGGCCAATAGATATATCGCTCCAGATTTCTGATTCTGTCGGAAAAACCACTGAAAATACAAGCCTGATGGCAAAAGAAAGCAGCTTTAAAACTGCTAAGACCAGCTTCACAGCTGAAAATACTATCTCCACGGAGAAAGATAATAGCCAAGTGGCAAGAAGCAGTTTTCAAACTGCTATTGCTTCAGAAAATAGCTCCCGCTTAACCGCGGAAAATACAATCTTTTCGGAGAAAGAACACCGCAATACAGCAGATAATATCAAATTGATGCCCGAAAGGATATTTAAATTTTGGGTATCTCAGAATGAGCAGGAATATGACCTGCAATTGAGCCTTGCAGAGTTCTTAACAAAAAATGAAAATGAATATAGAACCTTATTAGAGATTGTTTACAATCTCAAAACAACGGAAACGTGTGTTCCAGATCATACGGGAATATATCCCAGATATAACTTTGATAAAGGAGCTGATCCAAGAATCATCAGAGATTGTTTCAGAATCGGAGCAGCGAATTTAATATATCTAAGCCAAGATCTTGGGGAAATACAAGGACTGCCCCAAGATATTTCCAGATCAGTCAGAGAATTCAAAAATAATAGTCCACTAGTAAAACCTACTATTGACATTTATATCAAGATTTTCTCAGCATCAGAGGATTGGGAAAAATTAAAGAAATTTAGTCCAATACAATGCATTCAAATTGGAGTATCCTCCCCAGAATATGTCAAAGAGATTGATGCAGATTACAGAAAAGAATTTGAAGAAAACAAGGTCAATAAGGAATTTGTTGAAACAAGAAGGGCATTAGGATTAAAAAACCTTTGCCAAGTACTAGAAAAATTAATTAATGAAAACCGAAGTTGGCTTCATAAGGCTTCGGATAGCACAATCATTCTATCCAATACAAGAAGGACTAATACCTATACAAAAATTAATTTAGAAAGGTTTCTAAGAAGAATAGAAACCGGACAAATTAAATCAAGCAACAGATGTCATCAGATATTTTGCCAACTCAGAAGGCATGAGGGAAAAATATGTCCCGCATGTCAAGATAAGATGGAAAGAGACAGCCACAGCAACACAAGCCGGTAAAAAGCATTCTAGAAGAAGACACGTCATCAATGACGTAAGAAGACACTTGCAAGAAGTAAAGAACGACAAGGAACCCTCCATCGGACAGATGTACGTTGGAGAAAGATTTCAAAAAGAAGAACGCTCGCCACCAGACAAGTGTTCGACAACCATGTAAAGAAAAAGAGAAGCATCAATGCAATGTAACCAAGAGAGTCTCTATATAAACTCTCAAGGCATAGTAGTAGGGCACTTGTAGTTGGAGTGAGTCCCAAAAGGTAACTATGTATGTAAATTAGGTCCTGCAATAAAAGAGCAGAGGCTCGATTTCCTAATTCTATTCCAGATTCCATTTCAAGTTCTTGGGATGATTCTTGTGTGCTAATTCGACAAGTGTCGAAAACAAGCTCCAGCTTGAAGATCATAATCCTTGTACTATCATAGAATAGGAAAGATAGTGTGTAACCCGTTACACTCCCAGTTCTTCTATCTTCATCCGTCGAGAGATATCTCTCCCTTATTCCATCCCAGAGGCCATCGTCTAGAAGTCTGACCAAACAAAAGAGTGCATAAGGACACAGGGAAAGGAAGGCTATAGGATGATGAGGAGTCTGAGATCTGGAACATCGAAGTCTAAGGAGTACTTCTCTTAGAAATCGTTAAGAGAAGATCGGCTGGCGATTGAAGATAAGAGGAAGCGAGGTGGGCAACACAGGTATACAGATTATCTTGCTATCTATGATACTCAGAGTGTTATCGTCTTCTTTCTGGATGCTAGTTTTTTACACTATGAATTTAATTATGCGAAAACCTCGTAGTATAAGGGAGAAGATATTAAGAATCCAATCTAAAAAATGTAAATGTAATCATTGTAGACAAAATGAAAAAGTGAAGAAAGCATACAACACCCATAAGGGCAGTTCGAGTATGTTTTCAAAGCATGATAACAGAATCAAAAATTTCTGCACCAACGAAGTGGTATCAGAGCCATGCAACGGTCCAAAACTCAAAGATAAAATTTTGAAGAATGAATTTAACGATTTAGAAGATAATAACATATATGAAGCTTTAGATCTGGAATTTGAAGTTAATATTGAATAATATGTATAAGAAACTAGAAGTACAGGTTCATGAAAACCATTCGAAAAAATTTCAGAAAATCCAAGAAATGATAGTAGAATTACAAAGAACAATGGAATATTTGTATGAAAACAAAATAACGAATGTTTATAAAAAATAAACCTATTCCAAACAAGTGGAAACGAAATAAGTTTATGTCCTGTTCAGATAGAAGAAACAGACGACTTTAAAATCGAACAATTAGAAAATAGATACTTAGAAGCCGAAGCAGAAGAATTAGACAGTCTAAGTCAAGAAATAGTAAGATTAACGGAAAAAGTTAGAACGGTAAATATGAAACCACTACAGGGAGAAAGTTATGGAAGTCAAGTAACCATGCCTATTCCTACAATTGTCCCTAGCGGACATGGCAGTAGAAATGAAACACCAGAACAACCAGGGGCGAGATACTGGTCAGTTCCTAGCTTTAGAAGAAAACCTACTGATAGAAATAGATACGAAGGAATAAATTGGGCATCTGATAGAAGACCAAGTAATATTTCTATAGAAACCCTAGTGTATTATATGAATCAAGAATATATTAGTGCTAACGGAACTTATTTAAATTTATATTGTGTAAGAAATATAGATGAAGCCATAACAAGATGGGCAAAAGCCACATATTTATCAGTTACATCACAAAGTTATGATATTGAAACAGCATCAAGATTTTGTCATTTAACCTTCCAAGGAATCGTAGCAGATTGGTGGAAAGGATTAACTGACAACGATAAAGAAGCAGTAAAAGGAACAGCAACCACATTAGCTCAAGTAGTAAACAACTATGAAAACGAATTAAGAAGAGAATTTTTAGGAGAAACGTGGAATGTAAATAAAGATACAGAAAAAGAAAAAGAAAAACAGAGATTTATCTTTTTATTATATAACTTAAAACTCTGTGATATGTGCCGAATTGATGAATGTATATGTAAATTTTAGGAATATTTTTATAAAATATATGACAGAACGGATAAAGAAAATGTTACCAGGAAGAGTTTATTAAATTTATTTTATACCAAGGTACCCGACCCATGGGGATTTAAAGCGATGCAATTATATCCCCAATACATCGGACAAAGAGCAGATACATTAGGAGGACGAATAGAATTTTTAAGAATGAAATTAGAAGAATGGTGTGCAGAAGCCACACTAAGTAGAAAAACAAATAAAGTAGTAAAACAAGGACTTTGTTGTTCCCAATTAACTCATCCAATAACCATAGGATGTGAACCAATGAGGTACAATAGAAGAAACAAATATAAATTCAAGAAAAGGAAAAGGTTTGGATTTAAACCTAAACCGAAACAAAAATATTACAGAAGAAAGAAAAATTATAATAAAAAGAAACCAAAAGAATGTAAATGTTTTATATGTCAATAAATAGGACATTATGCTAATGAATGTCCAAAAAGAGGATCTAAGAAGATTAATCAAAAGCAATTCGAGGAAATTATAGAAGAAGAACTTTCTGAGATCGAAAATATTCAAGAATTTGTCCAAACAACTGATGATGAGCAATCCGATGGATCAATCTATTATTAGACACAGAATCAAACTGAAGAAGAAATAATAGAAGAATATCAGGAAGAAGCAGGAAATTTCTTGCAAGAAGTATTAATAGATAGAAAATTATTTAATAGGATAAGAAACACCGAATTAAGATTAGAAAATTCTGATGGATTTAAAACATCAATTTTTGAGAAAATTACCCAAAGAAAACATATTTTTTATTATGGAATAACTAATAGAGAAATGCCTATGCAAATAGAATATACTAGATATAGAATAAATATACCTTTACTACGAAAGGAGGACTTAATGAGAAAAATGAAAAAAATAAAAGATAGATCTAAAATAGGATGGATTCACATAGGAGCCATTCAAATGATGATCAAAGCAACTTTTAGAGAAGGAATAGATTCACCTATAAATATTGTATTAATGGATAATAGGATTAATGATAGAAGAGATGCTACGTTAGGAATATTACAGGGAAATCTTAGTCATCAGAAACTAATCTTTAATATTTATACAAAGATAAGTGTAAATATTAGAGATAATAATATAAATAGAACCTTAAGTTTAATACAAGATTTTCAAAGAACAGAATTTATGAAAAAAGGATCCATTCCTTATTCAATAACATATATAATAAGCATATAAAAGAAACAAATTTAATTATATAATTACATTGATGCTTCTCTTTTTCTTTACATGGTGATTCTATTATTTTATACCAAGGTACCCGACCCATGGGGATTTAAAGCGATGCAATTATATCCCCAATACATCAGACAAAGAGCAGATACATTGGGAGGACGAATAGAATTTTTAAGAATGAAATTAGAAGAATGGTGTGCAGAAGCCACACTAAGTAGAAAAACAAATAAAGTAGTAAACCAAGGACTTTGTTGTTCCCAATTAACTCATCCAATAACCATAGGATGTGAACCACTGAGGTACAATAGAAGAAACAAATATAAATTCAAGAAAAGGAAAAGGTTTGGATTTAAACCTAAACCGAAACAAAAATATTACAGAAGAAAGAAAAATTATAATAAAAAGAAACCAAAAGAATGTAAATGTTTTATATGTCAAGAAATAGGACATAATGTAATGAATGTCCAAAAAGAGGATCTAAGAAGATTAATCAAAAGCAATTCGAGGAAATTATAGAAGAAGAACTTTCTGAGATCGAAAATATTCAAGAATTTGTCCAAACAACTGATGATGAGCAATCCGATGGATCAATCTATTATTTCTCAGACACAGAATCAGACTGAAGAAGAAATAATAGAAGAATATCAGGAAGAAGCAGGAAATTTCTTGCAAGAAGTATTAATAGATAGAAAATTATTTAATAGGATAAGAAACACCGAATTAAGATTAGAAAATTATGATGGATTTAAAACATCAATTTTTGAGAAAATTACCCAAAGAAAACATATTTTTTATTATGTAATAACTAATAGAGAAATGCCTATGCAAATAGAATATACTAGAAATAGAATAAATATACCTTTACTACGAAAGGAGGACTTAATGAGAAAAATGGAAAAAATAAAAGATAGATCTAAAATAGGATGGATTCACATAGGAGCCATTCAAATGATGATCAAAGAAACTTTTAGAGAAGGAATAGATTCACCTATAAATATTGTATTAATGGATAATAGGATTAATGATAGAAGAGATGCTACATTAGGAATATTACAGGGAAATCTTAGTCATCAGAAACTAATCTTTAATATTTATCCAAAGATAAGTGTAAATATTAGAGATAATAATATAAATAGAACCTTAAGTTTAATACAAGATTTTCAAAGAACAGAATTTATGAAAAAAGGATCCATTCCTTATTCGATAACATATATAATAAGCATATAAAAGAAACAAATTTAATTATATAATTACATTGATGCTTCTCTTTTTCTTTACATGGTGATTATATTATTTTATACCAAGGTACCCGACCCATGGGGATTTAAAGCGATGCAATTATATCCCCAATACATCGGACAAAGAGCAGATACATTAGGAGGACGAATAGAATTTTTAAGAATGAAATTAGAAGAATGGTGTGCAGAAGCCACACTAAGTAGAAAACCAAATAAAGTAGTAAAACAAGGACTTTGTTGTTCCCAATTAACTCATCCAATAACCATAGGATGTGAACCAATGAGGTACAATAGAAGAAACAAATATAAATTCAAGAAAAGGAAAAGGTTTGGATTTAAACCTAAACCGAAACAAAAATATTACAGAAGAAAGAAAAATTATAATAAAAAGAAACTAAAAGAATGTAAATGTTTTATATGTCAAGAAATAGGAAATTATGCTAATGACTGTCCAAAAAGAGGATCTAAGAAGATTAATCAAAATCAATTCGAGGAAATTATAGAAGAAGAACTTTCTGAGATCAAAAATATTCAAGAATTTGTCCAAACAACTGATGATGAGCAATCCGAAGGATCAATCTATTATTTCTCAGACACAGAATCAGACTGAAGAAGAAATAATAGAAGAATATCAGGAAGAAGCAGGAAATTTCTTGCAAGAAGTATTAATAGATAGAAAATTATTTAATAGGATAAGAAACACCGAATTAAGATTAGAAAATTCTGATGGATTTAAAACATCAATTTTTGAGAAAATTACCCAAAGAAAACATATTTTTTAGTATGGAATAACTAATAGAGAAATGCCTATGCAAATAGAATATACTAGAAATAGAATAAATATACCTTTACTACGAAAGGAGGACTTAATGATAAAAATGGAAAAAATAAAAGATAGATCTAAAATAGGATGGATTCACATAGGAGCCATTCAAATGATGATCAAAGCAACTTTTAGAGAAGGAATAGATTCACCTATAAATATTGTATTAATGGATAATAGGATTAATGATAGAAGAGATGCTACGTTAGGAATATTACAGGGAAATCTTAGTCATCAGAAACTAATCTTTAATATTTATCCAAAGATAAGTGTAAATATTAGAGATAATAATATAAATAGAACCTTAAGTTTAATACAAGATTTTCAAAGAACAGAATTTATGAAAAAAGGATCCATTCCTTATTCAATAACATATATAATAAGCTATGCTCTTAGTAATACACATCACTCTGAAAAATTTGAAGATAAAGATATTATAATGCTTCCTAATATATTTAAAGACATAGGAAAAATTACTATGCCAG
>OY856413.1:436102378-436107378 GCA_963693085.1 Alisma plantago-aquatica
TACTTGCACTTTATTAAAATTATTGTTATAAGAATAAACAATTAGCATTAAAAATGTTATCAACCTACCACGTGGATTGAAATGTGAAAAATTGAAGAGTAACTTGACTGGGTAACAAGTAATAAGTAAAAAAAGAAAACTAAGAGTAAGTTTTCATATGTTTGCAGTGGGGATAAAGAGGTTGTACCACATGTGTTACATAAAGATCTACATCACCACCAGCCAGAGTGTGGTGTTTACAAGTAATCAACTAAGAATGATGAGGGCGACAACATTTGCAAACATGATAAGGATGCCAAATCTCATGGTTGACGTAGGCCTCTTAGAGGATTTGATAGACATATATGTGGATGATGACAGTTTTTTGCTGGCCAGAGGGGTGGAAGGAAGGATGATGGTTGACGATGTAGGGTTAATTCTAGGTATCCCAAGTAGAGGTATGGACATCATACCTAGGAAAAATTCTGAGATTTTGAGCTCAATATGGCAACAATTTGGTAGGGCAACAGGTGAACAAGGAAATGAAGGGGAGACCTCGAAGAGGTTGAGGGAAAAGGATGTCTTACACAAGGACAACTTAGTAAAGCTTTGGCAAGAATTTGCAAGGACCGATGATCCAGCAGACTACCAGAACATGTGTCGTGCGTGGATTTTGCACCTGCTGGCAACATTCCTACTCCCAAACACTAGCTATTACACATCAATCTACATAATGCACTACCTAGACGATGTTACTGCCATGAGATAGATGAATTGGGCAAAGCTGGTGCATGGGAGTATCTTTAGGAATATGAAGATGCTGAAGCAGAATGTCCAACTGAGGAGGAAAAGGGAGAAAGGGAAAACCACCCTCTACACAATAGGGTGTGTGATGTGCCTATGCGTAAGTGGATGAAATTATTTTCATCTACAAAATTGTTACAATGGTGACTATGGAGGGCAGTTACATATGCATTAAATTTTCTCTCTGTTTACATGCAGTTTTGGGCATATGAGATGACAAAGATGGCAAAGCCAACATTCCTTGACGCAAAGCCAAGGATAAAGAAGTGGGCTACGCCGGTCGAGAAGTAGATGGATTTAGGGGTTTTGGACCCTAAGGATGTAAGAATATTTCTTATTTGTTACAAAAGCTAATATACAACATAATCCTGCAAGTTTTCATTATTACATATTATTTTTGATTTTTTATGGACATGTTTGTGAAAGTATGAAGATAGACCAGGGGGATGATTGGCGAGCTTCAAGAACAATGAAGGACATGCCCTAATACCTTGTGGAGAAAATGGCAAAAAGTAAGCAAATGCCTGACAAGGTGCCAGCAAAGCCGGTCATCAGAAAAGGAGTGCATGCTGAGGACTCCAACCTGGAGAGAAGAATTGACATAATCGAGGAGGAGCTAAAGATGTAGAAGGATATCTACATGAAAATAGATGTTGAGGCATTCACTGAAATGTAGAGAGAGAAGAAATGGCTAAAAAATAGAATAACCGAGCTGGAAGAGGAGAATAAAAATCTGAGGAGAAAATGTGGAGATGAAGGTGACAAATCACAGTCACCTGCTAGTGGATTCGAATAATTTGCTTAGGAGTTTACATCGGGGAATGTTCAAGAACCCAAAGATAGTCCAAATGTGCTACCTGAGAAGGATTTCGATACAGAGAGCAAAGTAGAGAAGGAAGGTGTGGATAAGGACGACACGCCGAGGAAACGAGGAAGGCTGAGCCTCAAAAGAAAATATGTGGAAGAGAAGGACTCAGAAGATGAGAATGATGGTAAGAAAAATGGTGATGAGGAGGAGAAGAAGAAAGAAAAATTAGCTGAAGGTTCTGACCAGGGAAAGTATGCACAAGATGTAGAAGAAAAGAGCAAAGAAGAAACAGGGGAACACCATGATAATATAATCAAAGAAGAAGAAGAAGGGTAGAAGGAGGAGCCCAGAAAAAAGTTTTCAAAGAGGAATAGGATGGAACAACAAATCATAGGGAGCATCAAGAAGAATGTGAAGAAGAGGAGGGAGGAAAAGGTAAGGTTGCATATCCTTTAAAGTATATCAATACTTGAGTAACTGTGTAAATACAGTAGAGTAACTGTGTGATATTGTAGAGTAATTGTAGTAATATAAAGAGCAACTCTACGATAGTCTAGAGTAACTATGTGACTTAGAAGAGTAACTGTAGGAACATAAAGAGTAATTATACGATGGTCTATAGTAACTATACGACATATCAGTATAGTGTAACTAGTGGAAAATGAAGATTGATTCTAACATGGACTACTCTTTTGTTATTGACAACACAAACTGTCAAACTTCATTGGTTTTGAGCATTTCAAAACAAAAGAAACCAGGGAAATTGTCCACCACTTCATGGACAACATAGAAGAAATGTAAGAGAATTGGTTATTTTGTCAAGTGTACACAGATACAACATCGCTAATTCAACATCCAAAACTAATATGTATAACATCTATAAAAATGTTTCACAATTCAAAATGAGAATGGAGATATACTGATGACACTTGGTGCACGGGGAAGGACCTCGCCACCCTATTATACAAAGATCAAATGACGCAATCACCATTAAGAAACAAATAAATAGTAGTGTAGCTATTTCAAAGCCTATGGTTTTTTTTCTAAACAAAGAAAGCTTGTGGTTTTTTTTCAGGTTATGGACTGCTTTATAGAGATGCTCAAAGCTACCACAAGCAAAAGGAAGAAGAAGGGTCTGTCATGGCACTTCTTGAGCACATATTCTCAGGTAAGAACAACAAAATTGGTATACAAAATTACATCAAAAATACAAAAATATATACACAAAACTGAAACTTATAGATGTGAATTTTTTTAATTTTGCATTTGCAGAAGAAGCTGGCATTTGATGTTGAAAACATAACCATGGAGCAGATCCACATTCCATCTCCACTATTCAACGTCCTGATGAATGTTTGGGACACAATGGACTCGATGTTCACCATATTGAACAATGAAAACCACTGGAACTTGTATGAGGCAAGTTTCAGGGATGGAGCACACCAGTCTTATAACTCAATGAGTGAAAATAGCAAGTCAAAAAAAGAATTCCTTAGATGGGTAAGCGGTCTATAAAAAGTAACTCTATTTGTAGTGGATTGAAAGGGTTAATGTTTGTTGATTGATGATTAATAAGAGTTGTGTACTTTTAAAGCAGGTGGGTATTATGCACAGATTCTTCAGGGGTGTAGAAAAAGGGGACCAACTGTCACAGTGGGGACGGGAGTACCTGTTGTGCCCACAGTAGGAAGAAGACTCACTTGACTATGGGATCTTTGTCATGAAGTACCTAGAATGTCTGGTAAATGGAAAACACATGGACTTCACCTACAAGGACATGCCGGCCATAAGGGCCGATAGTTTTCAGAGAATGATGGCGAGGGGGGAGCTGCAGCCTATATAAGCGCATGAAACAGATAACAATGAAGACATCCAAAAAGGCCCATCTAAGGAGAACGAGGAAGATATGAATGTCAGAAGCAGCAAGAAGAAGAGAAGACAGAAGTAGCAGATGAAGAGAAGAATGCAGAGGAAGAGGTTGTTTCAAGCCTAGATAAATGGCTGAATTTTAGTTGAAATAGTGAATTATTAATTGAAATGTAAAACTTGAACAATTTTCTTCTAGAATTCTGATGTGTAACCGTTGTGAGATACATTTACTTGTGTGTTGTGAAAATCCTGCAAATTACATTTTTTATCTAAATCATATTGCAAATACAAGTATTTCTGGGTTTAATATATAACGTTTTGTACTTTGAATGTTGTGTTCTTGAATGTAAAATTGATGTGGTTTTGTATGGAGATATATACTTTGAGTTAGACTACCAAACAAGAAAAAAACACAAGAGAAAGAGTGATGATAATATCGTAACACATAGAGTAATTATAAGAACACTAAGAGTAACTGTGATAGTCTAGAAAAGTAATCGTATGATTCAAAGCAGTAACTCACATACTTTGTAAGCGTAACTCTAAAAAAAGAGAGGTAATCCATAAGGTAATTGTAACATCACTAAAGAGTGATTGAGAGAACATTGAGAGTAACTGTGACAACATTAAGAGTAACTATGAGAGCACTGAGACTAACTGAGAGAACACTGAGAGTAACTGTGACGTTATAAAAAGTAATTCCAGCATTCAAAAACTAACTCTTGTGGCTGAAGGTTTGTCAAAAACACAAAACCAGTGTATGTGAACGACATAGTAGCAAAAACTGACATTTCGTGAGTAAACTGAAGAAAACATGAAAGAAACTGTACTAATCCAATAATGTATGTATTTCAGAAGAAAAGAGTATCCATTGCACACAAAGATAAAACAAAAAATATTCTTCAAAATAGTAACATATAAAAAGTAACTGTGACAACACTAAGAGTAAATGTGATAATATAAAAAGTAATTTTGACAACACTAGAGTAACTGTGACAACACTAAGAGTAACTGTGACAACACTAGAGTAACTATGACAATGCTAAGAGTAACTGTGACAACACCAGGAGTAACTGTGAAAATATAAAAAGTAACTCTAGCGTTAAAAAATGTAGTTGTTGTACTTTGTAAAGTAACTCTTGTGGAAATACTCCCTAGTACCTCCACCACCAACCCAGCCCTCCTCACAAGGCCTGCTATCCTCTTCTTTTAAGTTCCAGTGCTCTCATTTCGTCACTGCGGTCGATGGTTCTCGCCCTTTCACCCACTTTGGAATATCATACCTCCTTCTACCATTCCTAGTGTTCTCATAAACCTCAACACATCCTACCATGAAGTCGTTCATTCAACCCATGAACTACACCCTTGACGACAAAACTATGGAATCCATTCAACTGCCTATAGAATGGAAATATCTCCATTTTCACATTAAACCAGGAAACACCACCTTCCGTATCGGAAGCCAGACATTTCAGATCACCATTGTTCAAAATGAAAATGGATCCCTTTCCACTGGTAGCTGCTGGAAAGAGATAATCAC
>OY856413.1:436712378-436932378 GCA_963693085.1 Alisma plantago-aquatica
AAAGCATGAACCACAACAGCTAGTTCTAGATCATGTGTCAGATAATTCTCCTCGTATTTCTTAAGTTGTCGAGAGGTAAAAGAAATTACTTGATTATCCTGCATCAACACACATCCTAGACCATTCTTAGATGCATCACAAAACACTATGTACCCCTTCCCTTGCTCAAGTAACACCAGCACAGGTGCACTTGTTAACCTTTCTTTCAACAACTGGAAAGAACATTGACACTTGTCATTCCAGACAAAAGGAACCTCCTTCCTGGTCAACTTGGTTAGGGGTAAAGCTATAGAACTAAAGTTCTTAATGAAACTCCTATAATAGCCTGCTAGTCCTAGGAAACTACGTATCTTCATCGGTGTCTTTGGCTGTTCCCATTGCAGGACATATTCTACCTTCTTAGGATCAACACGGATACCCGAGGCAGATATGACATGTCCTAGAAAAGAAACTTATGGTAACCAGAACTCGCATTAGCTAAACTTAGCATACAACTTATGCCTTCTTAGCAAAGTTAAAGCCTGACGGAGGTGTTGCTCATGCTGATAAGCATCTTTGTTGTATACCAAGATATCATCTATGAAGGATACTATGAACTGATCAAGGAAAGGTTGAAAGATTCTATTCATGAGTTCCATGAATGCAGCTGGTGCATTAGTTAGTCCAAATGACATAACTATGAACTCATAGTGTCCATACCTTTTCCTAAAGGCAGACTTAGGTATGTCACTCTCCTTAATACGCAACTGATGATATCCCGACCTCAGATCTATCTTAGAGAAGATAGCTGCACCACGCAACTGATCAAATGAGTCATCAATCCTTGGAAAAGGATACTTGTTCTTTATAGTTACTTTATTTAATTGTCTATAGTCAATGCATAGTCACATCGACCTATCCTTCTTCTTAACAAAGAGAACTGGAGCATCGCATGGTGAAGTACTCGGTCGGATAAAACCTTTCTCAAGCAACTCTTGTAGCTGCTTCTTGAGTTCTGCCATCTCAGCAGGTGCCATTCTATACGGTGTTTGTGCTATTGGTTGCATGCCCGAAATTAGATTAATCTCAAAATCAATCTCTCAGGGTGGAGGTACATCTGGAAGTTCCTCAGGGAATACATATTCAAACTCCATTACTATTGAAACTTTAGAAAGATTAGAGCTCTCCATCGTGGTATCTACCACATGTGCCAAGAATGCAAAGCATCCTTATCTCATCAACTTTTCAGCCACCATAGCTAACACAAGACAGGTTGGAAGAATCTTTCTATCACCCTGTAAGATCCATGTGTCACTATCATCTGTGAACACAACCTACTTGGAACTACAATCTAAGACAACCTTATACTTTTCTAGGATTTCCATCCCAATAATTATGTCGAACCCATGCATCTCAAGTGGTATAAGATCCACCTGAATGCGATGTTCAGAAAAGGAAAGAGTGTAGGTAGAACACACCTCCCACAACACTGTACATCCAAGAAAAGGAGTCTCTAACAACAAACTATCTGCTCTACGACTAACAGTCATTTTGCAGTCAAGGATCACTTCGTGAATGATAAAGGAATGCGTAGAACCCAGATCAATTAAAACAAATACGAAGTAGGATGAAGACATATCAGATTGAAATAGTTCCATCTGACATGTGACAACTCAAGGGTTGACTACTGGTTTAGGTTGATTCATCACATAGAATCTAGCCGTTGCTTGCTGTTGACATGGTGCTCGGTTGTTGGGTGCCGACGAACCAGCTTGGGATGCTTGCCCACATCCACATGTTCCACTTGAAAACTACCTCCTTTGAGAACCTCTGTCTCTGGGATTGAGTCACCATTGTGTTCCTGACTGGATAATCCCTTTCCAGATGTCCCACTTGTCTGCACTGATGACAAATCTTGGTCTCATAATAGGGTCTGTGAGGTCCAGTCACTGATGTTGATGCTGTGTTGGGGGCTCTATTTGGAACAAAACCATGGCCCCTACCCCTACTTGACATCCATTGTGACTGGATATTGAATCTTGATGGTGCTGCCAGTGTAGAAAACCTTGGCTTCTTAAAGCCCTCTGACCTTTGTCCTTGAAACTGAGTGTACACCTTCTTACCACTGGTCTGTCGCTTCTTGATCACAGACCTCTCTATCCATCTGACAGACTCCACAAATGTGGCAAACCTCTCCCTGTTCTCCAAAGAAGACACAGGAGTGATCAATTTGGTGTTCAACCCCTTGTCGAAATGTTGAATTATTTCCTCATCAATAGCTGCCATATGCGGACAAAACTGCAAAAGTTCCATGAACTTAGCCTCATACTCGCTAATGTTCATTGTTCCTTGTCTTATCTTCTCAAACTGAGATATCTTTTCATCTAGGTAAGTCTTGGGGAAGTATCTAGTGACAAATTCTCATCGGAATTCTTCCCATCTGACCTCGACACCTGGCCTCTTGCCCTCTTCTATTGTCCACCAGTGGCCAACACTCCCCTTTAAAAGGTACACTGCATGTCTCACCTTTTCGGCTTCTGGGTAATTGAGGATTCTGAAAGCCTTCTCCAGCCCAGTCAGTCATAAGTCAGCATCTGCTGGGTCAGATGTACCAGCATACTCTATGGCTCCTACCCGGCGAAGCCTCTCAAAAGTTTTACCAGCTCCCTTTCCCTCAATATGGGATGGTTCCCTAGGTGGAGGTGGCATCCTGTCCGCCATATGCATCATAGTTTCCATAAACTTCCCAAAAAGAGCATGGAATGCTGGGTTCTCTATCATGGCTGGGTCAAACTGAGGATGTTCAGGGACTGGTTCATCCCTAACCTAGTCCTTTGCACCTCTTCCTGGTGCAGCAATGCTGCTCTCAGTAGCATGTTCCTCGTGTGATCGAGACATCTTCAAGTTCTTATTCTCCTCCTAAATGAGCAGAAGTCACTATCAGATAAACTGGAAGACACTAGAACAAACTCAACAACCTTAATCATTTGTCTCTGTAGACTCAGCGAACCTAGAGCTCTGATACCACTAAACTGTGGCAAACAAATCTCAAAAACATGATCTACTTAAGCGGAAGTGTTCGTTAGCAGCGGATTACTGAAAATCACTAAAAATTAAAACCATTTACGAAGAGTTCCATACATTGGAAAACTCTTTCAAAAAGAGCCAAAGTAATTCAAATACATTCTGGTTCACAAGTACATATCTTATACCATCTCTTCTCGAGAATCACATACATCAACTGCCCTGTTAAAACTGTACATAGGCAACATAAGAACCTCGAGGCATCAAGCCAAAATCTCAGATCGATCTATTAAACTAACACTGACTCTGAGAACCTGAGAGTACAGAGGCGACACATAGAAATCTATATACAAGACATGACAACCAGTGTCTCCACCTGAGAATTCATTATTGTCCCTGATGCTGTTGCTGCTTCTCTTTCCCTGCTATACAGTTTCTGCCTCTTCCTCCACGTCTACCTAAAAAGTTGGATCCCACAGGGGTGAGACAATTGAAATTGCCCCAGTGAGAGATATAACTCTCCCCGAGAAACATTATTATTGCAGTTTATTAGAGTAAAACTGAGCAGAGGAATCATATATTTTCAACAGCAGTTAAATCAATGTCTAAACAGGTGATAACAATATTCTTATTCAAAGCATTTCAACTATAACTTGTTAAAGTAGCATGTCACTTATCCAATAAGGAATATGAAGAACATGTATAATGTTTATCCATCTAGGATATGCTAAGCAAGATACAATCAACCAATGATTCTCATATTTCAACCGTAAGAAAATACACTACACGGTTGATTACATTTTACAATCATACTTAATGCCCTGAAGAGATGAATTATACCATTCATGCTTCAACCGACCATGATTACATAAGGAATCGGTACAATAAAAGGTCAATGGAAGAGCCAGACTCCAAGACCTCACCCTTCTCGATCAGTATGAGATTATTTGGCAGAGATATCATGTGTCAAACTGCAATTAGCCTACCAGCGTATATTGGCATCTTCGCTATAGAGTTATAGCCCGCAGCATATACTCTCTTTATGCCTGGTATCATATCATGGAGTCATGGCCCGTAGCCATACTCTTACTGGGGTATGGTCCGTAACCAATTCCGTTCATAGGATATAGCCCACAACCATTCCTATGGGGCATGAGGATATAATTTCCCAATTACCCCCACATATTCAAAAATATGCACTCCGAGTTTAACTTGTTTCACCATTCAGCAAATTCTGACGCTGGTGGATCGGTGGTCAGGGCAACTACATGATATGATATCACTTGATTAGTGAAGTGTATTACCATATTCTTTTAGCATCAAGCAAGTTTCCAAACATCAATTATTTTAACAATTACTACAAAGAATGTGTAATACTTTCATCAAGTATTGTTCATATCTTTAATAAAGCATTGGGATCTCAATCCCTCATCTCATCAGGAACATTCTCATCCTTTCAGAAACTCATCATCATGATTATGGAAAATGGGTGTTCAGACCCTTAGTTTATCAAGGAACACACTACTATAGAAACATCGTTCAACGTCGCTTTTAGAGGCGTCGGTTTTTTAGTAAAACTGACGCTACTCACATTAAACGTCGGTTAATAAGGACATCCGACGTCTATATTTAAAGACCAGCCAGACGCGGGTATCGCTTTTCATTCAGTGTCGGTTGAAGAAAAGAAACCGACACCTAATGTAGCTCGCGAAATCCAATTTTTTCGAGCAAAAAAAAATTGCGCCAAAGTATCAGATACAACGTCGATGTTTTAGCTAACAACCGACGAGGAATGAAGATAAAATTTTCACCAAATGTTCTAATATGGGCTTCGGTTGTCTTATAATAACCGACGTTATAAGTGTGCGCACGGCGTCCCCACCAAAATTTTTTACACCCCTATTACGTCGGTTTTTTATGGAAACTTACATTGTTAGGCTTTAGCGTCGGTCATTTAACCAACCGACGCTTAGGTTTAACTTAACAGCACTAGCGCGAGTGACTCTTCCCCTTTCTTTATTTCATTCCCGATTCTTCAGTTAGGTCCGGTGATTACTTGCTCGTTGCCGCTCGTTGCTTCTCTTCTCACTGTCGCTCGGTGCTGCCGTTGGTCGTTGCTCCGCGCCACCGCCCCCGCCGGTAGCTGCTTCGGTGCTCTCCTCGCCGCCACCAGATTCCTGCTAGGTCTGTGCTCCTGGTGGTCGCCCGCTCATCGTCGCCACCTTTCTTTTGCTTGCTGCTCTAGCCACCCACCCTCTCGCTCACCACCGTCGCCGCCGCCCTCTCTCCCGCTCGCTACTCTTGGTACCTTTTCCTTCTCTTCTTTACCATGTTGTGAAATCACATGTTGGCACGACTGTGCTGGGCAACACGGCCGTGCTGCATAGCACAGTCGTGGTGTGGATGATTTTGTTTTATATTACTCCCAGCACGGCCGTGCTGCATAGCACAGTCGTGGTGTGGATGTTTTTGTTTTATATTACTCAATTATGTGTGTAATGATTATTTTGATGATTTTGTGCTATATTGGTCAGTAGGATACCTGAATTTTTGTGTAATGATTATGTTGATGATGAACATTCAATATCCTAATTTAAGTTTCTAATCCCCATGCTTGACCTAATTCAATATCCTAATTTGATGCATGTTGAAATAAGATTCAAACTTGTCCATTCTAGCATCCTAATTTGATTTGATTATGTGCTTTGAACCTTGAAACATGCGTGTTAAAGATACATTGATGACTCAAACTTAACTCACATGTGCGTCTTCTATTTCTAAATTGATTATGTGACCCCTAATTATGTGACAGCACATGCATTTGTTGGCCTAGAAACCCGTCCAAGATTTACTCATTAGGAGTAAATCTTGGATAGTCCCCGGTTTGGGACTGTTCTTGAACACCTAATCTCACTTAGGATGTAAGTGTATAATGTGTATTAGGTTTTCGAGAAAATTTTGGTAGCATTTCCCCGTTTGTTCTCTAAGTACATATGTACTTAGAGAATAGCAGGGAAATGCTGCCGAAATTTTCTCGAAAACCCAATACACATTATACACTTACTAGTGAGATTAGGTGTTCAAGAACGGGATAGGTGGTACACATTTATTATATATAAGAATGACATCACATGTATTTGTCGGCCTAGAAACCCATCCAAGATATACTCATTAGGAGTAAATCTTGGATAGTCCCCGGTTTGGGACTGTTCTTGAACACCTAATCTCACTTAATATGTAAGTGTATAATGTGTATTTAGTTTTCAAGAAAATTTCGACAACATTTCCCCGTTTGTTCTCTAAGTACATATGTACTTAGAACAATGGGGAAATGCTGCCGAAATGTTATTGAAAACCCAATCCACATTATACACTTACTAGTGAGATTAGGTGTTCAAGAATGGGATAGGTGGTACACATTTATTATATATAAGAATGACAACACATGTATTTGTTGGCCTAAAGTTTTAACCATGCAAAAACTCTAATCTGTTAACCCTAGACCCTAATCTTGTTGTAATGTATATTTGATTTCTCTTTGATCATAGAATGGATAGATCATGGATGTCCATTCGCAATCGCTGCACCCCAGAGTTTATTTTTGGTCTTGACCAGTTTATTAGATTTGCCGAGGAACATAGGAAAAAACCTGGAGATAGGTTCTACTATCCATGTAGGCATTGCGGTAATAACTTGAAAGTCAGCACTGGTGACGAAATCAAAAGTCATGTCATGTGCAACGGGATTATACAAGGCTATACAGAATGGCACTGGCATGGAGAGATTTCAAACCTGAAACCAGTGGATGTCGATAGCAGTGCTTGTGTGGAAGAAGAAATTGCCTACGATGACATAGATGTGAATGAACCAGTTCCAGTAGACATCATTGATGCGATGCTGGATAGGTGTGGGGTAGAGCACACCGATCCACCTCCCATTTTTAGAAACATTGTGCATGATGCTGAGATATCGTTATACACAGGTTGTACTAAGTTTACGAAGCTTAGTGCTGTGTTGAGATTGTATAAACTGAAAGCTAACAATAGATGGAGCGACAAAAGCTTCACGTAATTGTTGTCTTTGTTGAAAGAAATGGTTCTTGAAGGAAACGAGCTGCCAATCTCAACATACCAGGTAAAGAAATTGTTGTGCCCAATGGGAATGGATGCCAAGAAGATACACGCATGCCTGAATGATTGTGTATTATTTCAAAAGGACTATGTGGATTTGAAAGATTGTCCAAAATGTGGTGCGTCACAATATAAATTGACGAGTTCGGGGGAGTCCAAAACTGGTTCTCCTGCCAAGGTGATGTGGTATCTACCTATTATATCACGGTTTCAATACTTGTTTGCCAATCCGATAGATGCGAAGAATTTGAGGTGGCATGTAGATGTTAAGAAAAATAATGATGGGATCCTACGACATGTGTCTGGTTCCCCACAGTGGAAGAAGATTGATCTATTATACCCTGAATTTGGTGAAGAAGTCAGGAATCTAAGACTTGGGCTTTGTATAGATGGGATGAATCCATACGAGACATTGAGCAGCCAACATAGCACTTGGCCAGTCATGCTTGTTATATACAATCTTCCTCCTTGGATGTGTATGAAAAATAAGTACGTAATGATGTCGTTGTTGATATCGGGCCCTAAACAACCTGGAAATGACATCGATGTTTATCTTGAACCTCTGATTGATGACTTAAAGAAACTCTGAGGTGAAGGTGTGATGACCTATGATGCTTCATGAAGAGAGACATTTCGTTAGCATGCTATGTTGTTTTGCACTATTAATGACTTTCCAGCATATGGGAATTTGTCTGGATATAGTGTCAAAGGAGCTAAAGCGTGTCCTATATGTGAAGAGAACACTGATTCAACAAGACTAAAACATGGCGGTAAGACTGTATATCTCGGTCATCGAAGGTTTCTTACAAAATTCCATCTATATCGTAGTAAGCGCAAAGCATTCAATGGATTGAATGAGGAACAGAGTGCACCTAAACCTATACCAGGGGGGGTTGTTTATGAAAGAGTAAAAGACTTTGTCAATGAATTTGGTAAGAGATCACAATGTACTATGGCCACACAGAGTGACAAATCTTTATTCAAGAAGAAGCCAATATTTTGGGATCTTCCTTATTGGAGTTCTTTGACAGTCAGGCATTGTATCGATGTCATGCACGTTGAGAAAAATGTCTGTGATAGTGTCATTGGTACTTTATTGAATATACCAGGTAAGACTAAAGATGGGATAAAATCCAGACTGGACCTACGTGAAATGGGAATAAGGTCAGAATTAACAGAATTTCATGAAATGGAAAATTGGAGAACATACTTACCTCCCGCTTGTTACACATTGTCTAGAAAGGAGAAGAAAGCTTTTTGTGAATGTTTGGTAAATGTTAAGGTGCCACAGGGTTACTCATCCAACATTTGTAGATTGGTATCAATGAAAGATCTGAAGTTGATAGGTCTTAAATATCATGATTGTCACACTCTAATGCAACAAATAGTGCATGTGGAAATTAGATCTATATTGTCGAAGCATGTAAGGTTTGCAATCACCAGACTTTGTTTCTTTTTAACGGTCCGTGTAGCAAAGTTATTGACCCTGATACTCTCGATAAATTGCAAAGAGAAGTGGTTGTTACCCTATGTCAGCTTGAGATGTATTTTCCTTTGTCGTTCTTTGATATCATGGTACATCTTGTTGTCCACTTGACTAGGGAAGTGAAAATGTTGGGACCAATTTTCTTGCATTAGATGTATCCCTTTGAACGATACATGAGCATTTTTAAAAGTGATGTTCAAAACTGTTATCTGCCTGAAGGGAGTATTATTGAGGGTTATGTGGCGAGAGAGGTTATGGATTTTTGCAATGACTTTCTCAGTGGTAATGACACTCCTGATAATGACAAGAATATTGACGAGCAATTTGGCAAAGGAATTTTGGGATCACGTGTGAAAGTAATCAGCCGTGAGCAGTTGGAACAAGGTCACTTGTATATTTTACACAACATGGACGAAGTGAACGTTTATATCGAGGAACATACCAATTTCATCAAGAGACAATATCCTCGAGCCAATACAATGTGACTTGTTAGAGAGCATAACAAGACATTTATTAAGTGGTTTGAAGATAAAGTCTTACATCAACTATCTCAAACACCAGATGATATTACTGAAACTATCAAATGCCTCACCTTTAAACCAAAATTGACTGTCATGTCTTATGAAGGGTATGACATTAATGGATTCACATATTACACAAAGCGCCAAGATGATAAGAGTGTCATCCAAAATAGTGGGGTCACCCTTCAAGCATCGACTATGTTTTTTGCAAGTGTAAAGGATAAGAGTCCACATGAAGCTAAAATGTCATATTACGGTGTCATTGAAGAGATATGGGAGTTTGACTACATAGATTTCAGAATTCCGCTCTTCAAATGTAATTGGGTTGATAACACCAAAGGAGTTATAGTGGATGAATTGGGTTTCACTTTAGTGAACTTTGAAAAGATTGGCGAGAAGGGTGAACCATTCATATTGGCATCACAGGCAAAACAAGTATTTTATATTGATGATCCTGCAAATGATAAATGGTCGGTTGTTCTTCATGGTAAAAGAAAGTTCATTGAAGATCCTATAGATGAAGAACAGTACTATGATAAGTATGATGACTCCAGTCCATTCTCAGTTGGGTTGCCAACACTAGCAAATATTGAAGCTAATGATGACTTGTATGTGCGTGGAGATCACAATGAAGGATTGTTAATTGATAAAAAATCACAATATTAGAGGCATGTTTATATTTTTTAATATGTTTTATTTTTATGAATATGTGAACTTTACAATGTGAATTACTTTATAATGTGAACTTTACAATGTGAGCTTTACAATTTGAATTACTTTACAATGTGAACTTTACAATGTGAATGTGAATTTTTAGATGGCCGAGCATTCTCCTGATGACCGTGCTGATGATTACCGTGAGGGTGAGGACATCAATGCACCGCCTCAGAATGTAAGTTTTCAAAATATATCATATATTTATATCTATATGTCCATTTATAGTTATATCTTGTAAATATGTTTATTTTGTCAAATTTTAGGTTGATGATGCACATGCACCATCTGAAGCACTTGAGGCACTTGATCAGCAGCACCAAAAAGTTGACAAGAGAAGGGGCATCACTATGATGAAGAAGTTAATAGCGCAAAAGGGCAATGGACCCAAACTTGTTGTGGATTTTGATAATGCAGGAAATGCATCTGGTGTGAATCACAATTCGTTTGTTTCATATCTTGGGTATGTTACTGGTAGCCATTGCGGTTGTAAGATAGATTCTTAGCATAAAGTTCCTAAGGAGATGAAAGACGTAATATGGAAGGATTTATGCGTGAGTTATTATTAATTTGCAATGATATTTTGTAGATTACTAATTTATGGATACTAGTTAATAGCAATTCTATTTTGCAGAGTATATTTGAATTAGATGAAAAGTTGCATCATAAATTCATGATGCAACATTGTGGGAGAGTCCTAAGGAACTATAGGACAAATCTCACCCGAGAATACATAAAAGAAGCTGACAAGATGAAGAAGACAGCCACTGAACAATGGAACTTCCTGGACAAAGAAGAATGGGATGCGTTTGTTGCTTCAAGACAAACTGATGAATTCAAGGTATTAGGCGTCAGTCCCAATCTCATTAATATATGTTGTATTCCCCTATTCCAGATTAACATTTAGTGTTACTAACCAAATAATTAATGTGGATACTAACTAGGGTCTTAGTGAGGCACAAAAATCAAGGAGTGTACTGAATGTGCATGACCACACAATGGGTCCAAAGGGGTATGCAGGCATTCGCCAAAGACTACACTCTGAGGCTACTGCTCAGTCTGCTGCTACTCAGGAGTCCTCTACTATAGGTAGCACACCTCTGCCTCGCCATGATGTCTGGATAGCTGGGAGGAAAAATAAGAAGGGAGAAATAACGAAGCCCGCAACTGCTGAGGCAGCTGCAAAAATGGTAAAATACAACTCTTACAGCAATCGTTCGAATATTGATTATTTGTTGTGTTTACTTATTATAAATTTTTGTTTTGGCGATTAGTGGGATTTGCACGAGCTAAGGAAACAAGGAAAGTTCATCCATGAGGGCACAAGGGATGAATTGACAGTTGCTCTGGGTGACCCAGAGCATCCTGGACGTGTTAGGGCTGCAGGCGCTGGTGTGGGCATCAAAGCTTTTTTTGGGCCATCCCAGCACAAACATGTCCCAAAAGCGGGACTTTCACAAGAAGAAGTAACATATTCTTTCTTTATAATGTTACTGTAAAAGAGAATTCAATAATTAGAATTTGACGTTTCTTTTATCCATGTATAGGTAGATAAGCTATTTGATAGGAAACTTGAAGAAGTAATGAAAAAGTGGCAGGCATCTCAGACTGCCACTTACCAGACAGTACCTATGGTGTCTCCTACTACAGGCTCTACTCCTACTGCAGAGGTTGGGAGTAATCATGTAGACCCACCACCTAGCACATCCGCTGTAAGTATTTTTATGACATAGTAACTAGTTTTTTAATTCAAGATGATCTGTATATATGAAATTGTAGTCGTTTCAAAAAAAGATGATATGTATATATGTATATAACATTCTTTACACAAAAAATTGTAGGGGTTGAAGCCATGTCGTCTAAAAAGTAAAGAATATATCATTGCAGAGGCGTCGGCTTACCCATCCCTACCAGGGGAAATGTTTCACGGGTCTCCAGTACCAACTGGTTAGATTCGTGTGATCCCGGTACATATATTCCCCAAGTGGATGGATCTTCCATTGCCATATGCCCACCCAGATTGTGAAACACTTGGTGAGGCAGAAGGCAGAGTGATATTGTGGCTAAAAGCGGATGCCCTCTTTACTCAAATTATATGGTAAATTTACATTACGTTAAATTGTTAGTGTGTGTATATGATGTCAGTTGATCTAAAATTATATATATATACAGGTTAAAAAGAAGACACACACAACATCTAGGCCTCCACTTCCACCTCCTACATTACCTAGTTGGGTTCCACAGGACCTACCTGTCCCGTTAGGTCCTAACTGTAGGGGTATAGCAATATGGTTAGGCGAACATGATATAAATTGCCCAATAACTATTTCTATAGATTCAGATACTGCAGGTCAATCATACAAAAGCAAACTATTTATACAAGATATTTTGGAGTTGTTTCGATATGATTGGCTAAATACATCTGTGATAGAGCTATGGATAAGGTGAGATCTTCTTTATACATCCATATACCTTGTGTAGGATCTGGTGATCTGGTTTCTTATTTATTAATGCATGCATAATTAATATATATTTTGCAGCGACTTAGACAAGATATGTGCAGATTTTGCATTCGAACATGTAGGATTTTTTATTACATCTTTGATTAGTCTAGTAGACAAAGACCCTCCGTCAGTTCAACAATACTGCTGTGAGGCTTTTACAAATTTTGCTCAAAATAAGAAGACGGTGATAGTGGCTCCATTCAATGTAGAGTAAGTTTACTTTGCTTATTATAATTTGGACTTAAGAAAATTACATTTTTATTGTGGATTTCGAGTTATTAATTTTTTAACTTTTTTACCTCTAGTGGTATGCATTGGGAGTTACTGGTTATTGTCCCTGAGACGTTCACTGTCTATTATCTAGATCCTAAGGGGAGTACATTGAATTCAAAATATGGACACATAATGAAAATGACATTATTCCGGTGAGAAATATTTCATTTTCATATCCGTTAACATATGTTATTACATTACTATTTAATTATGCAATGTACTGTGTTACATTAACATGTAGGGGTTTTGATGAGTTCAAAAAGTATGGAGGAAAGGTCCCCATGAAAAAGAACCGGCCAATAATTTGGAAGAACGTGAAAGTAAGTTCCCGACTGCAATATATGTATATATTATTTATGTGAACAATGCTTAATTAGTTGTATTTTTTAATATTTTGTATGTTTGAATTTATAGTGTGTTACAAAAGACAACGGATGGGCATGTGCATACTATGTGATGCGATTTATGCACATGATTATCAAATATGCCGCACTGGAGATCGATTGTATTGCTGAGGTATTATATAGTCTCATTAGATAATATGAAATATATCAATCTTATTTATAGCTCATTAATTATATATATACATCATTCTCTTTATAGGTGTTTAAAATTGACCACACTACAGGAATGGCCTTACCAGATGTACATGCTCCCTATACGACGGGAGAATTAAATGAAGTAAGACAAAAATGGGCAACAACCATACAAGTAGTGGGGGTTTTAAAATATAATTGGGATGTTGATAGTGAATAATGACTAAAGAATGATATTTTGTAAATGAATTTTTGAATTACAATATATGTGTGAATGTTTCTACATGTCTGGATGTTTCTACATGTGTCTGAGTGAAAATGAATGAAACTGTTGGTTGCTATATGAATGTTTCTACATGTGTGAATGTGAAAATGAATGGAACTACAGATTGCTAGCTACATGAATGTTTCTAAATGTGTGAAAATCAAATGGAACTACAGGTTGCATTGCTAAATGTGTGAATATTTTTGTTGTTAATTTTTTAGGTTTGTGGCTTGTTGTTGGCTGATATCAATGGATGTCGTAAAACCTGCAGTTCATAACTGAACTGTAGGTTTCTCATCCTACGACCAGCCATACATCAGGTTTGTAGACTGACAGAAAAAAAACCAAAAAACAGGCGTTAGTTATTTGTATAAAACCGACGCCACACAGTTATAGTGTCAGTTTTTACTCGTAACCGACGTCTATTTACTCAACACCACGGCTGTGCTGGCCAGCACAGCCGTGGCAGCAGACTGGCCAGCACGGCCATGCTAGGAGTGATATGGCGTCAGTTACAATGTCGGTTTTACTCGTAACCGACGTCTATTTCCTTAACACCACGGTTGTACTTGCCAGCACGGCCGTGGTAGCGGACCAAACACCACGGCTGTGCTGGCCTGCACGTCCGTGTTGGGAGTGATATGACGTCAGTTTCTTATCTAATAACTGATGCTGATAGTGCCCAAGATGGCGCCCTTTCTGTGGCGCGAAGGTATATGGCGTCAGTTTCTTATCTAATAACTGACGCCTATAGTCCTCTACTGGTACATTTTCGGTGGCGCACGAAGGGTTTTGGAGTCGGTTTTGGAACCGACGCATAACGGTTGGGATTTTAGCGGCGCCCACATAGGTGTCGCTTAGAAACTGACACTAAAGGTCTTAAATAACCGAAACTAAAGGTCGGTTATGTACTAGTAACACTTGTCACCGCTTATCAGGTAACTAATACCTTCAGGTCATCTAACCAAGGTAAACATGATACTTGGTACATAAGCATCTCACATGGCTTACAAATCCCATTTCATCTCACATGGCTTAAAAGCACATGATACTTTCACAAGGCCCATTAACAATACTAAATGAAACATCATAGCTCATACATGTCTATGCTCATAATATCATGATACCTACATGGTTAGTAATTATGACAGTAGCTAGATCAATTACATATTTGCACTATGCAATACAAGGATATCACCACTATTCCCTTATTAGGGTTAGGGTTTCCCAATTCATGTCAGTTAGGGATACTCATCCCATTATCCATCATTAGGGCTATGGTTAATCATCTCATTGCCCAAAATTAGGGTTTCATGTACTATAACCCAAAATTGGGGTTTCTCATATCTTTGCCCTACATTAGGGTTTTACACATCATTACCGTGAATTAGGGTTTCATACAACATTTCCCCAAATTAGGATTTCATAAAGCTTTACCCAAATTTAGGGTTTCATGAAACATCCTCTTTAAAATTAGGGTTTGCCAATAAAATAGCCTGAATTAGGGTTTATCATATGATTATCCTAAATTAGGGTTACACCATCACCCTGGATTAGGATTCCACTTAGCATTTCCCTAAATTAGGGTTAGGGTTCATTAACCTTCTCGATAAGAGTTTTATGATCTCATCATCCTGGATCATACCCTAATTACATATTTCATTTTGAAAGTGTTGAAGATTAATCACTACATGATTATCACTCACGTATGAGTTCCTCTCGTCTCATCTTTTCTAGGATGTTAATTACTTCAATCTTGATTAGGTTGAATCAATTTGAATGTAGGGTTGGCATAGTGTATTGAGTCATTACTTCCATAAGCATCAAATGTCAATTATTCTAGGCATACTTATTTACTAAGTACGTTAGTGATACTTTTATTGTAATCAACCTTGAGATACTTTATGATCACTCATTTAGGTTTGAGGTTAATTGATCCTTCAAATGATTTCGATTGAAATCTCCAAACGATCTTGAATTAGTACCTTCAAATGGTTTGAAACCATTTAGACCTCCAAACGGTCAACTTGACCAAACGGTCTTGAATCAACACTTCAAAACAGTTTTGAAACCGTTTAGACCTCCATACGGTCAACATGACCAAACAGTCTTGAATCAACACCTCAAACGGTTTTGAAACCATTTAGACCTCCAAACGGTCAACTCTTTCATACGGTCAACATGACCAAACGGTCTTGAATCACCACCTCAAACAGTTTTGAAACCGTTTAGACCTCCAAAATGTCAACTCTCCCAAACGGTCAACTCTTCCATACAGTCAACTCTTCCATACGGTCAACTCTTCCATACTGTCAACTCTTGCATATGGTCAACATGACCAAACGGTCTTGATGAAATCGTTTGAACCATCAATTAGAGTTTTGAAATAAATAAACCATCTACTAGGGTTTTGAAATCAAGAAACCATCAATTGTTAACATTATTGGAAATAATTCAATTGAAACCATTGAATCACCATTCAACCATGACATGACCTAACCTCAAATAGTCTTGAGGTCGTTTGACCCCAAACGGTCTTGAGACAGTTTGGTGTCAAACGGTCTTGAGACCGTTTGACCCATCCAATCACTGAAATTGGTTGAATTCAATTAGGGTTTCTTCAATAACCCGGTTTAGGGTTTGTACTCAAGGAACCTTAAAGTGTTGAAACCTTTGGAATTAATTCAATTAAGTATTATTGGATCATCATCAATCTATAACATCATCTGACCTTAAACGGTCTTGAGGTCGTTTGACCTCAAACGGTCTCGAGACCATTTGGTGTCAAACGGTCTTGAGACCGTTTGCTCACCAAACGATCTTGAGCTCATTTAGTCTCAAGAGTGAAACTGTTTGCCCAAGATATTAACTAAGGTGTGTGCTTATGATGATGTCATCATCATCAAGCTTCGATCCTTCAAAATCTACTGCCATTCTTATGGAAATTTCATCAATTATTCAACGGAATTTCAAGAAGAACAAAATGATCAACAAGTGATGAAGAATTGAATGTAATAATAACATTTTCGGGTTTAAGTTATATAACCCGCCTTCAAAGTTGAAACCAAGATTCAAGATTCACGTCTCTAATGGTGAATGAAGCTTTCTCAACCTCCCAAGGTTCGTCCTCAAGCTTTTGAGTGAAAAGAAATGGCTAGGATTGAAGATTGAATGGAGAAAAGAAGAAATCAAGCATTGATTTTCAATTTCCACCATGAAATCATGGTTGAAGATAATTAAGGAGCTTACCTACAGGTTGGAGTTCGTCCTCCTGTTGCTCCTAAGCTCCCTTGTGCTCAACCAAATCAAGGAGAGAAAGAAAATCTGAAAAAGAGTCCTTATGTGGGTGGAAAATGAGGTATATATATATATATATATATATATATATATATATATATATATATATATATATATATATAGATATAGATATATATATATATATATATAAGGAAATTTCAAGAGGGAGAAAGTCTTATAATAATCCTTCAACTCCCCAAATTGGTGCCACTTAACCCCCCTTACTTACTTGCATACGTAACTATCAACTCCACTTTCGAATTCCTCTTCATTATCCATGAATTGAAGGAAAAGCAATTAAGCACCTTAATTCATATACTACTAATATCCCATATTTAGTGGATATTACTTTTTAGTTTACTAGGATATTTTTGGCACCATAGCAAGGCACAAGGACGTCCACACTTATCCAAATTCAACCTTAACATATTTGGTTGAACGACACTCCTATTAATATATTTATTTTTTTGCATTAAATTGAATTATGTTTCCAATTATGCTTAAATTTTGTTTATTTTAATATCAAGATTCTCTCTCCTCCAAAATAATTTAAATGAGATGCCCTGCTACATTTTCTTTTCTATACATGATTCCAAGAAACATGAGGGACTTTCTAGAAGTGGTATTTTGCATATTGAACCCTAGGTTTTGGGTAAATTGCACATTACACCAAAACTAGGTTTTAATGCACAAACATTGCTCAATAAGCTCTTTCTTGGTGCTCAGGCTACCACAAGCCATAAATCTACATCATTTTCATTCTTATGATGCTTCAACACTTGAGGAACATTTTATCATGTAACATTTGCAAGTTAACCCCTCAACTTGGGTAATTTGCACTTTAGTCCAACACTGGTAAAACATTGTTTCAACATTATTCAAAAAGGACTAAAATTGAAACATAAGTTCCTCTTGAGCCTTAATTACTTTTCCAAAAGATAAGAGCAAGCACCAAATCAACTTTATTAAGAAAAACATCTAAGGTTAGAACATAACCCAGGTCAGGGATGTTACAAAATTAGTTCATGCAGTGGGATTTAGTTATATTTGGAATAAAACTCAATATGGACAAACGAAGAGTGGAAGCGGTTTCAGTAGCTTTCGTCCCTATGGAGGTGGCGGACACACAACAATTTTAGGGTAGAGTAAAGGCATTCCCTTTTCGATCTTCGGGGCAGCGGCCACAGTGTGGAGGTGGGGGCGCGGCAGCGGAGGCTCCTCGGACACCACAACCGGAGAACGCGCACAGCAGCAGGACTCTTCGAACGCAACGACGGTAGTGAGAATGGCTTTGAGGCAGTGGCCTTACTTGGAAGTGGCGGCGACCTTTCTGGAAGAGGTAGAGACCTTCGTGGAAGAGGTGGTGACCTTCGTGGAAGAGACGGTGACCTTCGTGGAAGCGTGGAAGAGGCGACGACCCTTTGGACACCACAACAAGAGAATGAGATCTTCGAATACGATGATGGCAGCAAGATATTTGGCGACACAACAACGAGGTCTTGGTCTCTAGCTTTGGCAGTGTGAGAGAGAGCGAAGCAGCATGTCTCGGTAGTAAGGGATCTTCTGCTATTCACCCGACCAAAGTATTTGTTGCGCTAGATATTAACGCCTGACCTGTAAGGTCGGTTTCCTAGCAAACAAACGACCCAATAGGGAACCGGTGCCCGCACAAAACCCTCTAAGGATGGTTTCTCAAAAAGCTGACTCTACAGGTGACACGCTACAAGGTCAGTTATTAGTAAATAACTGACCCAAGAGATCAATCCTCAATGAAGCCTGAAAATAGAATTCTAAGGGCGGTTATTTGGAAAATCGACCCAAGAAGTGCAGGCTCTAAGAACGGTTATATGGAAACCAAACCCTACAGGTCACACTGGTCCAGGGCTATAAGGTCAGTTATCCTGAAAAACTATCCTAATAGGTCTGCACCCACCCAACTTAGAGATCCCAAGCTATAAGGATGGTTCGTTAGTAAAACTGACCCAACAGGCTCGACTTCTAAGGATGGTTATTTTGAAAAAATCGACCCAACAACTATTAGCGGTACCTGAATTTTCTTAAAAACTTCTAGGTCAGTTATTTTGAAAAAAACTGACCATATAGCTTGACGTGCAAAGGCAAAATGAAGCCAATTTTTTCCGCGGGAAACTTGTTGAGTTGGTTTTCTAATAAAACTGATGTTAGGTTTATGTGTACTGCAAAATTATGATTTTGTGGGTATTTTTTAGCATCAATTATCTTTATATAACCGACCTTGTACCTCAACCGGTACTAGGATTTTTCATGTTGACTTGTTGCTTCAGTTTTAGCTTATTAGGCCAGTTTTTCTATTATAAGTGACGCTTTCGGAAGCAACGTTATAGGCCGAAAATGTAGTAGTGTCACTACCTTTAGAGCTAACACAGTGTCCTAGAACAATGCCCTTTGTAATGCTTGGGTCCACTGCCAAGGCTCTAGCAGAGTTTCACGAATGACGACTGGCTCCACAGACCACCACTAGCCTTAACTGTGCACTTTGTCCTCACTCACACGCAAATTGGGGTCAACTTCCCGACTAGTCAGCCATCCTAGTACTACTCCAAGTTGTGCATACTTAACTATGGAGTTCTTTAGTGTTGGGCTCCCGAAAAAGGAGGTGCACCTTGGTTATATGGGTAGTCCAATCATTCCTTTTATCTAAGGCTTGAAAACTTGGGACGTTACAATCTCCCCCACTTGGATTCTTGACGTCCTCATCAAGGCTCAACTATATGGCCTCATAATATTTCCCCATTTCAGTGCAGACCCAACATGACCCATGGACACCCAACTCTCAATCACATAAGACCAGTGTAAGGGTGGCTAAGGGTGGCTACATCACCATGGATAGTCCTTTCCTACATGCTTGGACTGTATGGCTCAAGACTGGAATGCCACATGCCCATGTGGGACCCGCCTACTGGAGGGGAATTGGCTCTGATACGATTTGTAATGCCTGGGTCCACTGCCCAAGGCTCTAGCTGAGTTTTTGGAATGACAATTGGCCCCACAGACCACCACTAGCCTTAACTGTGCACTTTTTCCTCACTCACATGCAAGCTAGGATCAACTTACCGAATGGTCTCCCATCCTAGTACTACTCCAAGCTAAGCATGCTTAACTATGGAGTTCTTTAGTGATGGGCTCTCGGAAAAGGAGGTGTACCTTGGTGATATGGTTAGTCCAATCATTCCTTTTAAGATGATGTTATCTGAGGCCTAAAATCTTGGGACGTTACACCCTTATTCACAATGAAGTGCCATTTTTTCAATTTATCACTAGATCTTCTTCTTCACAATGTTCAAGGACAAGGGACAGATAGTGTAGGAAAGATTCAAAATAATCTTTGTAGACTGAGAAGTCATCCATGAAGATTGTCATTATTGTCTTAGTAAGGCTGACAAAGATGGAAGACATGCAACACTAGAATGTGGCGGGTGCATTACATAATTAAAAGGGCATCCAGAGAAAGGCATATGTGCCAAAGGCGTACATTAAGGTAGTCTTTTATTGGTTAATGGGGTGGATTGGAATCTAGTAGAAGCCAGAGTATCCATCTAGGTTATAAAAGATCTCATGGTGCACAAGTCACTCTAGGGCTTGGTCGAGAAAGGGAAGGGGGTGGTTCTTCTGAGTTGTGTTGTTCAACTTATGATAATTTATGCACGTGTGATACATGGTAACTATGTGGGTAGGTATAAGCTCATTATTTTCATTTAGAAGAGGTTTAGTGCCTCCTTTCTTTGGCACTACTTGTACATGACTCACCCAAGGAAATTCAGAGGGATAAATAATCTCAATAAGCTGTCACCTCCTTTAACAAAATCTCCTTCAATATTGGGTTTAGTTTGCATTGGGGCTCGTTGTAGGGCTTGTAGTTGTCAAATACATTAATTTGTGCATGCAGAGGGATTGTATCACTCTAGTAAAATCAATCATTTTGTAGCCCAATGTTGTCTACCTCTTCCTCAGTTCTATCAATAGCTTGTCTTCTTGCACAATCATGAGGTTTGAATTGATGATGACTAGGCAAACCTTCTTCTTATCTAGAAAGACATATTTAAAACCCTCAGCTAGAGGTTTCACTTCTAGTGTGGTGGGCCCCTCATCTTCATCTTCAAGGATAGATATAGACTTTAGATCCTCAAACTCAACCTCACGATCTTCTTTGATAGAGTCAAGATGGAGAAGAAATTACACAATTTGCTCATCCTCCAGGTCATGGGCGTTGAGGTTGAGGTTGATGAGAGTGGTGTCAAGATGATCTTTGGAAGTATAATCCTCCTACCATAGTTTTTCTATTTTGTCAACACATTGGATGAGGTAGCATTTTTCTTGGAAGGAGGGTCCCTTGAAACTCTTAAACACCTTGAAGTCAATAGTGTTTGTTCCTAGATGTAATGTCAGGATTCCAACTTCAACATCGATTAGATTTATTACTGTTACAAGGAAAGGATGGACAAAATGGGAGGATATGTATGTCCTTATTGATGTCCATGATGACAAAGTCACATTGGAAATATGATTTGGGCCCACTCTGACAAGTATATCCTCTACAATACTGTCACGGAATCGTTCTTACCCCAATCCCAATCCTACTGTCGAAACAGTAGAAAAAGGATTGAAGCGCCCGTCCCTGAGTGGCCCCGTAGGATCTAACACACTGGCATATACAATAAGAAATAAATAACTCAGAAACTGGATAATTAAAGAACAAACTAACCCAATATGGAGATATATCCAATATATCTTTGTCATCAGAGTGTATGTAGAGTGCGGAAGCGATCTTAATCAGTGTTCCAATTATATTGCCTAAAATCAAGAAAATCGAGACACAATCATGCAATTGCACGGTACGCTATCAAAAACAAGCAAAGCGATTTATAACAAAATAGTATACTTGGAAGGACTTATATTCAAAAAATAACAAGCAATTTGCAAAACCAACATTTATTCGACAAGTTTTTCAAACAATTCGAATTTTATTACGAGTTCCCATTATACTGTAATTTAAGAAGCATGCTTATATATTTTGTGACTCTATTACCCCAACGTGATGGGGAAGGTCACTAGGCTCCTTCTCACCATAGGAACATAGGAAGCCAATGTACAAGTCCCACCTCCAAATGAGGGGGTTGTTGTACTCAATATCCACATTATCAACATTATCAATATCATCATCATTATCAATATACGAGCAGTCATAATGGGCATGCAATTTATGTTTTCATGTTTTTCAAAATATAGTATAGAAAAACGGAAGACTAATCATAGGGAACAATAGCTCATCCAAGTAAATAGCCAAGTATACAGTCAAGAGATACATAAAAGTATCTTCAATACAATCAAGGAGGAATTATGTAATAGCGTATTTCACCGAGATTTCGAGTATAATAAATATCCGATCAATAGGTCAACCCTTCGAGTCAGATCCTAAATCATCAATATTGGATCAAGGGTCAAGATCATGATTTTCAGAAAATTGTGTTTTAATATTTGAGATTAGGGTTACACTTTTCCTATGTCAACCTTAGGGTTGGGTCATTCACTTATAATCAATATTTCAACATGTCCAACATTATTTCAAGTATACAATATATTCAAGTGTGAATGACTTACCTAGGTTTTCTAGGATCATATGTGTTAACCCTAATTTATGATCATTATCCAAGTCATCATCAAATTTCTAAATCATCATCATGATACTTAGTATAGTTGGAATTCAGGATCATATTGATGGTTCAAGAATATACCAAGGTTTTACAAGATTTAGATCAAGATTACTTCATTATAAAGATTATAACCAAGATTGAATCCAGAAAAAAGATCTAGATCATTAATGATTCATTTTCAAGAGTAGATGATTCAAATATATCAGATATAGGTTACAATATAATCATTAGAGTCCAAATCTAAGGTTTCCGAAGATTAATCATGATTATGAGTCATTTGACAATTTAAATATGCAAAGGATCACAGATCTAGAGATATCAGTGAGAAACACTCATAATATGGTCTCAAAAGTATTTTTAAATGATCCATTGGATTTTTCTGATCAAAATGGACTACTTATTTGTCATTTTTGGAGTTACGATGCAATTTATATGATTTAATCAAGATCTGAGTATTAATTGCAATTTCGAGTAGACAGGGATATAAATACCTTAAAAAGTGGTAAACAAAGATTGTTGGATGCACAAAGGATGGTTAGGATTGTGCCACATAGGCAGGGCGACTTGGTAGTTGAGGCGCCCTGGTTCGATCCTGATTCAATGCTCAATTTCTTGGTTCAATCAGCGGTTCAGCCTGGTCATTTGGGCCGGCCGATCTTGCGCTGAGCCGGTGGTTCAGGGCTCTGTATCCTGCCCGCACAGAGCCTCCTGCGAGCCCAAGAACAGGGTGGAGGGGCTCGCCGGTGTAGAGTAGCTTTGAAAGAAGGAGTGCGTGAGGGAGGCGGCTGAGTTGCCGTTCGGCTTCGGCGAGCCCTTGCGGAGTCATTGGTGGCCAGAGAGAGAGGAGAGGGAGCGAGGAGGTAGGACGCCCAACTGGGCTAGGCGGCAGCGCCGCACCAGTAGCAAGGAGGTTGGGGAGGCAAACGGGGTGCACTCAGGGATGAGGGGTGAGCAAGGGCGAGTCTCTAAGCATGGTGAAGTGTATGCGATCCTTGGGAGGGATTTATATAGTATTAGGACTTAGGTTTAGGGCTAATTCGAGGTCTAGTTGCAGTCATGGCCGCCGAGAAGAGAGGGCCAAGAGGGGAAAGCATTTTGGTGGCACAAAGGTGCCCAAAATCTGGTCAAAATAGGGCTTGGTGAGTTCTAAATTGCGAGAGGGTCATTTTGGCTCACTTCAAATTTCGAATCGTAGTCAATGGCACAAGATCTCTCAATCGGGTCCTCATTTACTCCTCCCGCTGATTGCGGAGGTAGAAGATGATACCATAGCCACTGGATCTATCCCTGATCCTTTGGAAGGATATACAAGGGTGGAGAGGCATCCCCGATCCCTTGCCACGGATCTCTGACTTGGCAAGTCAAGAAAAGGGCAAATAAAAGGGGAATAAAAGGATTTTTAACATATAAACTTCAAGAAATCATAGTAAATAGCAGGAATGTCCAATAGTTCTCAAATTTGGATCAAAGCTTCAAAATAACGTGGAGAATATCTAGAAAATGTTTGAGAATCAAAAGACAAAGTTTGATTGACCAATTTGATTCTTTGGACAAAGTGATGAATGAATCCAATTTGAAGTGTTATAATGTGTATAAAACCCACATTGTTCACCATATCTTGGATTTGAGCCTCAATAATGATTATGAAGACAAGAAAAAATAATTTGAGACCATGAGAGAATATAATGAGGTCAAAAGAGTAATTCTCTCATTATTTTGCTAAAATCCACTTTGTCACATCCTTCCCTCCTTAAAAAGGAATTTTGTCCCCAAAATTCAAAACAACCTCAAAAATTTATTCAACCTAATTAATTTCCTCAAATATTGGGATATCCTCAAGTATAAAATCAAAATCATGTCCTCAAATTTCAATTAGTACAATCATCATAATTGAGATTCCATGTTCCATATCATAATCAACTTAGTACTAACATTATTTCATCATCGAGCAATTGAGTATCAAGATCAGCACATATATTGTCCAAAGTCATTATATGAGTCACAAATATGGAAAACATCATATTGATAACCAATTTGGACATATCATATTTTAGGTCAAACAAATAGAGTTCACGTGTACAAGGTGACTTTCAATCCCAATATCTCATGGTCATAGCTTCTCCATTGGTCTAGGTGGGTTATGCGTCCATGATTTGAGATTTCACATTTCAACATTTCAAGACAACATCATACTTTCAATATCATGATTTTTGGGCTCAAAATCACTGGGAGGTCCCACCCTAGTCCTAGTGGGAGCTAAACCCTAAGTCATAAATTGAGAGAGTCAATATAGTCATCATTAAAAAAAAATTCAAGATTTGGGATTTTGACGTCATTAGTCCTATATCTCAATGTTCAAATAGTGTGATCATAAGATTTGTATCATTATTGAGATTTGATAATCGTGAGTCTCAATATTATATATCAGTATCAAGAGTCGAGATTTTAGAAATCAATAGTTATAGGTCTAAAATTTTGAAGCTAGGGTTTAGATTCCTATTTAGACCTTAGGGGAGATCACTCATCTATATCCAATTTCGAGCAACATTATTCAAGAAATATTCGAGCAACATATCATAATTTCATTATCATGTTTCCAAGGTTGATGAATGATCTAGACCTAGGTCTATCTATCTAGGAAATAAACCAAAACCTATAGTCAACATTGTCATATATCAAGATCATTATTAAGTCAATATTCAAGATCGAGTATCAACCATGGGTTCAACCTATTAGGCTTAGGTCAACCAGTCTAAATCGGGTGAAAGGGTATACCTTTCCAGACTCTAAATAATCAACAAGGTGAAAATTTATAGGTAGTCAAAATAGGGATGTGACCTAGGTTAGGGGAGTCATGAGTCAACTACCACCCTAATCTGGCACATTACCAACATTAGTCATTATCAATTGAGCCTATTCAAATAGGGAGAGTATAGTCAATAGAGAAATTGTTTTTTTTGTGCATCATGGTCTTACATCATGATTTTGTGAATCCTAAATTAGTCAATTTGATAGCATAGTCAAGATGTGTATAAAATAGGATACGAGTTTGCTTAATTATGTTTGAGGTTTAATCAACAATAGGGCAACATGGGCTTAATCAAATAGGGACCTTATCAAAAATAAGGTATAAGGTATATGCCCTTCTTATTACACCATATCAAGATTATTAATATTGACCTCAAACATAGCAAACATGTAGTCACATTTTGGCTAAATTGAGTGTTCATGATATCATGAGTCATATGTGACTATTTGATTTTCAAGCTTAATTGATCAAAATCAAGTTTTCACATTAAAGTCAGATCATGGTATCACCTTTCTAGATTTAGCAATATTTTGACTTTTCCCATTCATAAGCTACCCATAATCGAGACATCATGTGGTGAAAGGTCATGAAAAGGATCACATGAGTAGATGAGAAGACTACCTAATCTTCATCTACATGGGTGGCTTAGGATAGTCCTTAAAGAAGAGATGAGATGCTAGAGGACTCTCTAGGGTTTCACAAGAGAACCTTTAGGTCCAGTTCTGGATCAATTAAGGCCAGGTAGAGCGGGGGATCTCAACCACCGTGAAGAAGGATAGGAGAAATTATGCCAGGACCCCAAGCCTAGACACCTCAATTTTCACCATTATAGACTTTAGGGTTTCTTGGGTGTAAGAGACTTGAGAAATTATTTACTTAAGGTATATGGGAGTGTGTAAGCTCTGATACCAACTGTCACGGAACTGTTCTTACCCCAATCCCAATCCTACTATTGAAATAGTAGAAAAAGGATTGAAGCGCCCGTCCCTGAGTGGCCCCGTAGGATCTAACACACTGACATATACAATAAGAAATAAATAACTCAAAAACTGGATAATTAAAGAACAAACTAACCCAATATGGAGATATATCCAATATATCTTTGTCATCAGAGTGTATGTAGAGTGCGGAAGCGATCTTAATCAGTGTTCCAATTATATTGCCTAAAATCAAGAAAATCGAGACACAATCATGCCATTGCACGGTACGCTATCAAAAACAAGCAAATCGATTTATAACAAAATAGTATACTTGGCAGGACTTATATTCAAAAAATAACAAGCAATTTGCAAAACCAAAATTTATTCGACAAGTTTTTCAAACAATTCAAATTTTATTACGAGTACCCATTAAACTATAATTCAAGAAGCATGCTTATATATTTTGTGACTCTATTACCCCAATGCGATGGGGAAGGTCACTAGGCTCCTTCTCACCATAGGAACATAGGAAGCCAATGTACAAGTCCCACCTCCAAATGAGGGGGTTGTTGTACTCAATATCCACATTATCAACATTATCAATATCATCATCATTATCAATATACGGGCAGTCATAATGGGCATGCAATTTATGTTTTCATGTTTTTCAAAATATAGTATAGAAAAACAGAAGACTAATCATAGGGAACAATAGCTCATCTAAGTAAATAGCCAAGTATACAGTCAAGAGATACATAAAAGTATCTTCAATACAATCAAGGAGGAAATATGTAATAGCGTACCTTTCACCGAGATTTCGAGTATAATCAATATCTGATTAATAGGTCAACCCTTCGAGTCAGATCCTAAATCATCAAGATTAGATCAAGGGTCAAGATCATGATGTTTGGAAAATTGTGTTTTAATATTTGAGATTAGGGTTACACTTTTCCTATGTCAACCTTAGGGTTGGGTCATTCACTTATAATCAATATTTCAACATGTCCCACATTATTTCAAGTATACAATATATTCAAGTGTGAATGACTTACCTAGGTTTTCTAGGATCATATGTGTTAACCCTAATTTATGATCATTATCCAAGTCATCATCAAATTTCTAAATCATCATCATGATACTTAGTATAGTTGGAATTCAGGATCATATTGATGGTTCAAGAATATACCAAGGTTTTGCAAGATTTAGATCAAGATTACTTCATTATAAAGATTATAACCAAGATTGAATCTAGAAAAAAGATCTAGATCATTAATGATTCATTTTCAAGAGTATATGATTCAAATATATCAGATATAGGTTGCAATATAATCATTAGAGTCCAAATCTAAGGTTTCCGAAGATTAATCATGATTATGAGTCATTTGACAATTTAAATATGCAAAGGATCACATATCTAGATATATCAGTGAGAAACATTCATAATATGGTCTCAAAAGTATTTTTAAATGATCCATTGGATTTTTCTAATAAAAATGGACTACTTATTTGTCATTTTTGGAGTTACTATGCAATTTCTATGATTTAATCAAGATCTGAGTATTAATTGCAATTTTGAGTAGACAGGGATATAAATACCTTAAAAAGTGGTAAACAAAGACTGTTGGATGCACAAAGGATGGCCAGGATTGTGCCACATAGGCAGGGCGACTTGCTAGTTGAGGTGCCCTGGTTCGATCTTGATTCAATGCTCAATTTCTTGGTTCAATCTGCGGTTCAGCCTGGTCATTTGGGTCGGCCGATCTTGTGCTGAGCCGGTGGTTTAGGGCTCTGTATCCTGCCCGCACAGAGCCTCCCGCGAGCCCAAGAACAGGGTGGAGGGGATCACCGGTGTAGAGCAGCTTTGAAAGAAGGAGTGGGCGAGGGAGGCGAATGAGTTGTCGTTCGGCTTCGGCGAGCTCTTGCGGAGTCATTGGTGGCCAGAGAGAGAGGAGAGGGAGCGAGGAGGTAGGACGCCCAACTGGGCTAGGCGGCGGCGCCACACTAGCAGCAAGGAGGTCGGGGAGGCAAATGGGGTGCACTCAGGGCTGAGGGGTGAGCAAGGGCGAGTCTCTGAGCATGGTGAAGTGTATGCGATCCTTGGGAGGGATTTATATAGTATTAGGACTTAGGTTTAGGGCTAATTCGAGGTCTAGTTGTAGTCATGGCCGCCGAGAAGAGAGGGCCAAGAGGGGAAAGCATTTTGGCGGCACAAAGGTGCCCGAAATCTGGTCAAAATAGGGCTTGGTGAGTTCGAAATTGCGAGAGGGTCATTTTGGCTCGCTTCAAATTTCGAATCGTAGTCAATGGCACAAGATCTCTCAATCGGGTCCTCATTTACTCCTCCCGCTGATTGTGGAGGTAGAAGATGATACCGTAGCCACTGGATCTATCCCTGATCCGTGGGAAGGATATCCAAGGGTGGAGAGGCGTCCCCGATCCCTTGCCACGGATCTCTGACTTGGCAAGTCAAGAAAAGGGCAAATAAAAGGGGAATAAAAGGATTTTTAACATATAAACCTCAAGAAATCATAGTAAATAGAAGGAATGTCCAATAGTTCTCAAATTTGGATCAAAGCTTCAAAATAACGTGGAGAATATCTAGAAAATGTTTGAGAATCAAAAGACAAAATTTGATTGACCAATTTGATTCTTTGGACAAAGTGATGAATGAATCCAATTTGAAGTGTTATAATGTGTATAAAATCCACATTGTTCACCATATCTTGGATTTGAGTCTCAATAATGATTATGAAGACAAGAAAAAAATAATTTGAGACCATGAGAGAATATAATGAGGTCAAAAGAGTAATTATCTCATTATTTTGCTAAAATCCACTTTGTCACAAATACCCATAGGGGTAGTGATAGAGGAGTCAAAAAGTTGAATCACGATGTCAGTAGGAAGGATGTAAGTTGTGAAGCCTACTCATTTACACAAGCTATAGAGCATGAGAGTAATGCTTTCCCCAAGATCATCTAGACCCTTCTAGCATGTAGTGTCTCAAACAAAGCAACAGATGCCAAAATATCTCAGATCTTTAAGTTTCTTGCATCCTTACATAATATTTGAAGTTCTTTGTGATATATTTAGAGTCTCGACTTCCATTGTTAAGTACTTGCGAGTGAGGAATGTCTTAAAGAATTTGGTCCATGATGGGATTTTAGATAGAGCATCAACAAATGGAATATCAACATGCAACTTCTTCATTGCTTCCTTGAACTTCATGAATCTTGAGTCCAGCCATGTCTAAGCTAGATAAATCTAGTAAGGGACTCAAGGATTGTAGATACATACCACAAGGGTAGGAGGAGAGGTTAGTGTATTTTTTTATTCCTTCTCATGTTTGGGAAATCTATTTGTCGATAGAGATCAACAACTGGTTCTACTAGTATAGGTATCTCAATAGAAATCAAAGTGGGTTCTTCATCTTCGTCATCTTCCAAAACCAGTCTGCTATTGTTGTTGATAGGGGCTAGGGGTTCTGGTAGAACATGCCCAGAATGTGTGCTCAAAACTTTTAAGTTCTCCTCCTGATTCTTGGGGTTGCCATTGGGTTTACCCATAAATGATCCTACTCGAGGATGGATTGTTGCATCTATCTGCACCAGTTGTGCTTCCATGGACTTGTTGTATGCCTATTGGATCATCATTATCTTCTCTATAAGATCCCTGACCTAGCTTTCTTATTGATCTTGCTTGCTTATCATAATAATATTCCTAAAATAGTAATCTAATCAGGTGATGTGCTTTGTTGATGTGTGACATGTTTTTGTTTCAAGTTTGGTCCAATTGAATGATGATTGAGCTAGTTATGCTTATATGTGCTTATTTTGGACCTAATTGCAATTTTCCCATGTTTAGGGTTTATTTTTCAATTTGTCACATGCTTGTTGTACCTCACATGTTTTGGAATCATGTTGGAGAGAGAAGTTCCTTAGGGCGACTTGTTGTACCTTGGTTTGATGAGGAGAGATGTGGTGACATCATGTATGCTAATGTTTCTAGGGTTTGCTTGGATGCCCTAGTTTGATGTTAACCATGTGTGTTGACCATTGATTTTTGTTTTCAACGACCACCTAGATGTTCCTTTGGATTTGGCTTTGTCTTCTATGGTCTATGATTTTGGAGTGTGCCTAGGGGTGTCTTCGGTCAATGAGCCAAGAAACCCTAGGTTGAGTTCTATGCAATTGATGGACTTTTGTATCTCTTCGAACGTTGAGCCTTTAGACCAAGTTTTCTTCAATTAATGAGCCTACATGAACCAAGTAAGATCATGGAGTTTCCTTGGTTTTAATGACACTTGAAGCATGCATGATCTTAGTCCTTGCATGGATGAGTTTTTGTTGACAAGTAGTACATGTTGCATGACACCAACCTTCCTTCTCTCTCTACCATTAGATATATATACCCCTCTCTTTGTATGCAACTAATCCCTTTTGCACCCTCTTCTTTCTCCCTTCTTCCTTGGATTTCGTCCCTTGTGCTCTTGGTGGTGAGGAGGTGCTTGACCTTGGAGAAGGTGGCCAAACCCCTTGCATGTGAGTTAGGGTTTTGGAGCAACCCTTCCTTAGAGATCTCTTGGTGATCCTTGATCTTGGTAAGTGATCCACCTCTCTTGATCTTTGTTTTCTTTCTACCCTACCTCTCTTCTTTCTCCTTGTCTGAATCCATGGTTCTCCATGGTAGTGCTTGAGTTGAGTTGGAGATCTCCTCTCTTTCGTGCCTTTTTAGGCCTAGAGTTTTGCCCTCTTTCTTGTGATCCTTTAACCTATGGTTTTTCTTATCTCTTTGAGGTGGTGCTATATTTTACGTGAGGTGCTTATCAATCTAGGCTTTCTCTCTTATTGGAGCATCCTTGCTTTTGGAGTTGTTCTTCACATCCAAGGAGAGCTATATAACTTTCTCCTCGATTATTGTTGCACCTAACTATGCATTCAAATAACCTATCTGTAAAATATGGTTCCAAGAAGGATGATGATAATATATTGAACTAGAATTTATGCTTTATGGTGATCTTCCTTAGATAAACCCCTCTTTGATAAAACCCAAATCTTGTACATGTTTATCTTGTTGATGATGGAGGTGTTGATTCTTACCTGCATGTGCTAAACATTGGTTTTATCTCTCTTGATCATGGTTTTTCTTGATGATGGAGGTTTTGGGATACATGCATGATTACAAAAGTGATGGTTTTCTCCCTTGATTTCATGGTTCGGTTTCTTTCATGTTGATGGTCGGATTTATGGTTGTTGTGATGAACTTAGTCTTCTATTTTGTTCCTTAGTGAGTTTCAGTTTCATGTTGATGATCAACTTGTTGATCTTAAGGTAACTGTGTTTCTCTCTCTCTTGATGGTTTCATGAAATGACTTATATTATCATTAAGTTTGGGATGACTTTTGGGTCACTAAGGATGGATTCCTTGAGTGGTCATAGAGACGACCTATTTTCTTTGGTCGATGAGATTTTTCCTTGCTTCTTCGATCGCCAAGTTTATAGGACATGATTATAATGGTCACTGTGTATGTTTCCTTCGATCACCAAGGGTTTCATGTCCCTTTGATTGATGAACAAGTGATGTTTTCTCTTTGGTCTCTAAGACCTTGTTTCTCTTTGGTCATGGATGTGATAACCCAATTGGTCAATGAGGGTGATCTATCTCTTTGATCGAGGAAGATGATGTGGTCTATTTCTCTTCAGTCAGTGAGAATTCCTGGACAAGTGATTTCTAATGTGATTGACTTCATGTTGATAATATTTGACCTATTTTCTTCCAAGAATGTTGGAGATGGTGATCATTAGGGTTGAAAGTTAATTCTATTTTGAAACCCTAATTTGATTAGCTACGTTGAAACCCTAACCCTAATTGGCAAGTGCATAATGATGTTTCCTAGTTGCATGAGTAATTAACATGATGATGAAGTATTTTCTCTCTCCTAAACTGTTTTAACCCTAATCTGTTATCTCATGAGCATCCTAGCTAATGATTAATCATAGTATCCCTTATGTAACACATGTGTACATTATGAGCCTTGATGAGGCATGGAGAGATAATGATGTTCTTGCAGGGGATCATGTGAATGATCTTATGACCTTGGCAATATCTTTGTTCTCTAATTGAGGTGATATTCTCTGGTGATGTGATGAGGGATTGATATCCCATGATAATGTGATAATGGAGATGGCCTTGTGTAAAGTAGTGAAACAATATCTTGTGGTGATGTGATAGACTTTACGTTTCATACATTTTATATCTTTAGAAGTTTAAATCTATTGTTATCTTTGCAAAACCTTTCTAGGGTTTGTATGTAACTTGATCTATGCAGTTAAAAGATACCCAATAGGCTTTAAGTAATCAAGTGAAACCCTAATCATGTAGCCCCATGTGCCATTGCTCCATTCCAGTGTTAGAACTTGTTGGATGGTGAAACAAGTACTCATAAGGGAAACTCAGAGTGCATACTATTGAGTATGTGGGGTGCTTGTCATCTTGATCCTAGGTGTTTAGGAAGGATGGTTGTGGTCATGCCTAGCCCTCAGTTTGAGAACAACTGCAGTCGTGTCTCACATATTATATATGTGATGTGATTGGAGGATAACTATGGTTGTACCCCAGTGGCAGGTTTTTTTGTTTGCATACCCTGGTGGATAATGTCATGACCTGTACCAAGGGCAGAATAGGTGTTTTCAGCTTGACTATATGTCATTGTTGGCAGTTTGACTGATATGCCATTGTGTTGTAGACTCATACTAAGCGAATGTGGAGAAGATCATGGAGTCTGACTCTTCCTAGATCTTGTATGGAACTGATTGTGACCAAGCGGTGGTCAGTTGAACTTTGAGTGGTACAACTTATTCTCCCCAGTGCTTAATTAAGATGTAATATAGTTGTTTAGTATATCTACTTAGGGTTAAGCATGACTCACATTAGATGCTTACTCTTGCCTTGTTTCTTATACTACTTAGTTGTTATATAATTCATAAGAGAAGTTAACTGTTATACATGTTCTTCATATTCCTTATAAAAGCATATGATGTTCTCCTTATCTGTTAGAGCTTCTTAATATGCTTAACCTGTGAAATTAGTTTTATTTATTCATTTATTTGAATCTTCTCATAATGCTTAATTTTTTATATGTTACATATGATTGTAACTATAATTGTTGGTTGAGAGTTATATCTCTTGTTGGGACGTTGGTCTCACCCCATGGGTTTCCACATCTTTTAGGTTGTCGACAGTGATGTGGTAGGGATTTCGTTGTTGAGGAAGAGCATCTTGGATATCAATAGATATAGAAATTTGGATTAGATTCTAGTCTTGTAGTAGAGTCATGTGTGTCATTATTATACTCTCATGTTTAGAAGGGATGTGTTTTGTACATGGCATGTATAACGATATATGTTTTGGAAGTATGTTGTGGATGTATATGTGTGGTTTGTACATGTGAACATATATCTTTTCTAACATGTACGTGGCATATGGCCACTAGACAGATGTGAATACTTGATATGGTATATGTGATACAGGTTTTTGGACCTTGTTGTAATATATGTTTTTGCTAGAGAAGGTTGTATGAGTTTGGTTTTAATTTACATGTTGTAATAGTAATTTGGTTGTTTAGTTGTTGATTGTGCGCTTTGTTATGAGTAATCTCACTCTTGTGGAATTGGGGTATCACATTCTCAGTGTTATCTAGGAAAATTTGGTTAATTGAAGTTGGTGCACTCTATTGGCTTTCTTGCCATAGAAGAATTTGGCCTTGTTGGTTGTACGGTTGTTGTCCTGGATTATTTCTATTTCCCTGAATGAAATTGTTGTCATACTGACCAGGGATATAATTGTTCTATAGATAGTTTTGTTTTTTCTAGAAACCAGGAGGACCCCAAACTTGGTTTTGGTTGGGTCCCTTCTAGAGCTGATGTGCATTTGTTGCTCTATATGGATTTTCATATTAGATTTGTGGGTGATTGATGGGATTGTTGGAGTTTCAGTACCCCTGTCTTGGTATGGAGTGGACATCATTGACTTCTTCAATAATTGGGCTACTATCAAATTGAGGTTGGTCCATGTTTAAGGTGGCCTCGTAAATATGGTTGCATTGTAGACTAGTGTGAACTTCTGCACTTAGAATCTGGCAGACTTCTAGGATTGGCCCAGCTTGAAAATAGGACTGGTCTCTCAGACCATTACTTAGGAGAGATGACTCAAGTCTATCTTGCTTGAGGGCGAGCATCTTTAGGGATTCACATATGGCCTTTAGCTCTTATTTGTCTTTTGCCTTGGCCACTTTGATAATGCCTCCTTTATTGGATGAGTCCCATTTAGCTTGATTCTTGTCTCCCCTTCTAACATCCCATGCATTGTCTAAGATCTGTTGCATGAAGTAGCCACTAGAAGTTGCGTCTAGGAACTTCTTAATGTCTTCATCAACTTGCCTATATAATTGATCACTAAGTTATGGAGGGGGGGGTTCCATGATAAGGGCATTTATGCAGAAACTCTCTGAATCATTCCTATGCTTCAAAGAGAGTCTCAGATGGATCCCACTTTAACTGGGTAATTTCCCCTCTAATTTGATAAGTGGGTGAGGGTGGAAAGAACTTCTTAAGGAACTAATTTTGAATTTCCTCCCAAATTCTGATTTTGTGATCGTCTAGGGAATTGTACCCACCATAGCTTTGTCACTAAGGGAGTAGAATGTTCTTATATTATTGTCATCCTATAACATGCCAATTTCTTACTTAGTCCATGGAGATCTATGAACTTCTACAAATGGCCACGGGTGTTCTCACCGACTCATCCTGGAAAATTATTGTTTTGCATCATCATCACCCATTAGGTCTTTATTTTGAAGTTCTGAGACTTGATGGCTGGTTGGAAAATGGGGTTGTGTATATCACCAACCTTAGAAATTGAGAAATCTCATAGTTATCTTTGTCTATCGGCTTCTTCCATTGGTCATAGTTTAGCTTGCAATGTTGTTCTTTCTTTGGCCAAGAGCCTATCTTGTTGTATTAGCAAGTGATGTTCAATTCTACAATTGATCTCTTTTTCATCCATCTTGGCTAGGTGTGCACTAAGGATCTTTTGATAGGTTCATTCTATCTTGCGATCAAAATCTAGTCTTGGATCAAAACTAGAAGAGCACCGCATGCACTAGAAATGGTTCCTAAAGAAGAAAGGCTACCATGTATAAGATGGCTGATGTGGAGTTGAATTCAAGAAGATATGCAATGGTATCAATTAGAAAAGAAAAATCCTAACTAATTCAAGTTGTTTAAAAAGATTAGAAAATTACATCATTCTCAGAAATGACGTCAAAATTTGACACGCCTGATATTGCACCAGCAAATACACCAGGGTTAAATCTTTAGAGTTTATCTTAACCATCATACAATAATCACAACCCACAAGCAGACAGATCTTATCATAGTATCGTTTAGGATCAAACCCAAAGGACAACCTTTTCAAGAACTATCTGATCAAAGTAACCACAATAGAAGTGGTATTTAATATGAGATTTGGATTTGATTGTTAGCCTAAAGTTGCAAATAGTAAAGGCCAAATTAAAGAGTTGATAAACCAATGGACATGAGCATTGGGCCAGAATGGGTTTCACCATCTCTACCTAACATTCCCTCTCTTACTATACTAAGCATGGAACATATATGTTGAGTCTGGGAAAATCCTCCTTACAGTTTTAGTATTAAAACTAGAATAGACATCACTCTAAGCTCATTGTCACACTACCTAGAGATAATACATCTACCACCTTAAGAAACACCTATCCGAAGGTCTCATCAAGGGTTCAACTAGAATTAATTGATATCCTAGATCTTGGCTTCAAAATTCTAAAGACCCAAGATCTGATAAACATGTAAACTTTATGATCAAACAAGAGTACAAGCATAACAAGGATTGGTTTCTAAACATATAATGGTCCATACAAAATAGATGCAGATAAAAGAACTAAATCATTTAGCAGGACTACAATACACACCCTAGCGAGAGAACTACTTGTTCATGGCATCAGTAGTAGAAACAACAAGGGAAGAGTGAAAGTAGGTCATCATCATAGAAGAGGAGAAAATTGAATCTATGGTGTTTGGATGATTCTCCTCAAAGTTTGGAGTGATGGAAGTTGACATAGCAACATGATCAGTCCTCAAACGTATTTTGAAGTAAGTCTGGAAGGCACTGACTTCTTTCACCAATGTTGTAGTGAGTTATTATGAAGAGGAGAAGTAGGATGATGATGGTGGAAGTTGTGAATTGATGGATGATGGTGCCATGAGATAGGTCTCTTTAAAGCTTGGACCTTGGTACCTTGGTGACAATAGAGGTGGAAGAACCTTTAGAGATGGTCGAAGGAGGAGATGATTACGTCAGAACCCACATGCTCAATCATAGACATCTCAATTTTGTTTTCGAGGATTTTTAGGGTTTCTTAGGTTCAGTTGAGATTTTATGTTCATTTAATGACCATATAGAGGCTTGTATTAGACTCTACTATCAACTAAAATGTATCTATTATTACACCGATCCCAATCCCATAATAGAGAGTTTTAAAAGGTTTCATTGTGTCTCTCTATGTGACCAAGATCTCAGACAACATATGTGATTATTGAAATACATGATATTTTCATTAGAAGAATCAACAAGTATAGATTTTACAACATGGACCAAAGGGATACATGGACAAAGAGATACATGATAATATAACTAATTGTCTAAATACATAAGAAGATTCTCTCATAAGTTTGGTCTAGTGAGACTTGTTCATCATATCATCAGAGAATCTCAAATGAGAGTAGAGAAATATTGGAAATTCCTCGACAAACATCCTTGTTTAACCTAATAGGGGAAGTCAAGACACAATCAATCTAGATCATTATTACGTTAGTAATAAATCAAAAGGATTGCATAACAATATAAAAATCTTGGTAGTGAAGTAACGACAATAGAAACAACATAAATCAACATTATTCCTTATGAAAGGATTTTCGAGGCCCTCCACCTCTTGCAACTCCTCTTGATGCACTTGTCACAAACACATGTAGTCCTACTGAGTCTTTCCCCTTCCGCTATGCACAACGTCGGCTTGCGGCACCACTAGCTAAGGAGGCACTGCTTGTACTTTTTATGATCTCTATGATTCCTATACTTCTCATCTATTACATCACATCCTCATAAATATTTGTGTACTTTAATGCGAATCTGGAATCCTTATGTGAGCTTGGCCTTGTTGAAGCCAAAAATAAATAGTATCGTGTATGAGTACTTTGAAATATGTATGACATGTTTTATAGCTTCTGGAGTTTACTTACACTCAACTTCAGGTGAATGATGAATCTTAATGCAAATATAGATATAAAGGTAAACCTACATGAATATGATAACCCATGATAGGGTTCAAATAAGAATACGGTGAATTAAGGGGTAGCCCCTAAGCAAGTGTGGGATTTTAATAAAGGATGAAAACCTTACATGAAAGAAGATGTATAAGGAAATGTCTCTCCTCCTCGACTGAAGATATATGCTTCCTCCTATTCTCTTCTCATATGATATAAATGACTTGGCTAAGTTTAATATAGAAGGTAACATTACAAATCTTGCATAGGGTGTGTGTCTTGCACTTGATGTATTGAGGGAAATGGCATGAGTGCCATCGTTGATTTGATGGCAAGGGTGAATTATCAAAATGTATAAATGTAAGATTGGGAAAGAATTCTGAAATGCCTAGGGATAATATGTTGTCATGTGTTTTTGATATACTTACCTCTAAATGAGGTTATACACTTCATAATAATCTTGTAGGCCATAGAAGAGAAATGTAGTGATGATCAATTACCCTTGAATTGAATGTTTCTTAAATACATAATCTAATGTGTGAATCCCTAATAATGATGGAATGAGGTGTTAATTAGTCCTCTCACCAGTTCACAATAACGGATGAGAATCAAGTTCCAACAGGTTCTGCGGAGCTTGATTGTACATAGATTAGTTCACCTGATCACCTCTCTTTCGGTGATAAGAGCATAATTTTTAGACCCCAAGTCAATAGCAAGTTCATGACTAACAATATAAGAAAAGGTATTATGTCTCTTCATTTGGGGTTTCACACAAAGCAAGTCAAACTTTATTTTTCATACCCGTCAATATTATGGTCAATTGGTGGTCGATTGAATGATTTCCATGTGCAGGTAGCCCTCTGTGCAACATATATACATTTCATGAAGAAAAGGGAATGCTTGACCTCACTTTAACTTCCTAGCTGATCCAAATGAAACTCCCTTTGGAAAGAAGGTTTCCAGATCAACTTGTTAAGCAACTCAATGTTCTTACAACGAGTGGTGCATTTCATTCTAAAAGCAGGGAACCAATTCGAAACAAAGCCTGTGGAGATACTCACCACCCTTGGACTATGCATTACGTGTAGCTAGTGACCTTCTTATAATTTGGACCATCACAGTGGTTGATTGCTATCGCATGTTCATATCTACGTGGTCACAACGTATAACCAACCTGACCGGCTCGTACAGTCATACCATCAGGTCCATCACCCATGACTAGCTACCAGCTCCCTTTCCTTTCATCGCGGCTAGCTTTTTCTCCTTTGCCTAACATGATAGATTGGTTGATGTTGCCCTTGTTTGGTTCGTTGTCTGATAGATTGGATTAATTTGCAATGGTCGTGATTTAGTCGTCAAATGTTTGTACCGCTTTTGTCTGCTGCACCCGGAGAAGTCCAACCAGATGAGGCCGCAGCAGGAATTAGCAACTGCCAGGGCGTTTCTGTTTTCTGATGTTATGGGATTAACTTGCAGTTGAAGTGATTTAGTTCGTCAAATTTTTGTACCGATTTCGTCCGCATGACGAGAGGATCAAGCCTGCACCTGGAGAAATCCAACAACAGTAGGGTACGTCGGGCTGTTCTGTTCTCTGTATATACCAATAAAACATACTTATCTCCTGCGGAGTTCGATCAAAGAGCTGAGCAGAGTACAAGGAGACCAGAAAGTATTACGCGAGGTTTCTTTTAGCTTAGCTTTGATTGATAAGTTCGGATGCCTTTCCTGTATTACCGTGAATGGGAGCATATGATATATCCCTGTCTTGTGTAATGGAGTTCCCTAATATCTACGCTTCTTAATTCTGACGCCAGCTGATACCAGAGGTTCTTCCTGTCTATGTTTCTCCTGAAAGCAGCGTCCTTTAGACCCATATCGTTCAAGCGGGATCGGATATCTATCTAATATAGACACAGAAATCGAAGACCATCGCCGCGCTCAGTAGCGAGAGCTTGTAACCCATGTGGGGGCATAAAGGGTGGCAGAACATTGTTGCGCAGATGTTCTAAGTGGGCTTGTTGAGCTAACTGCGTCCTGCCCGTTCCAATTTTGCAGCTGAGTCTTGTGACCTGCACCTGGAGAAATGGGGTAATTAAGGAAATTTGCAACTTCTAAGTGGGGTTGTTGAACTAATTGTGGCCTGCCCGTTCCAAGTTTACAGCTGAGTCTTGTGGCCTGGGCTAAGGCCCAAGTCACATTTCTCCTAGAGGGGAGGGCACCATGCTAGGCTGGCTTCACATCTCAAGTTTGCAGCTGAGTCTTGTGACCTGGGCTAAGGCCCGAGTCACATTTCTCCTAGAGGGGAGGGCACCATGCTAGGTTGGCTTCACAGAGCAGCATTACCTCCCGTTGTGGACAGTGGAAGGATAACATGCCCTTGCTTGTCAGACTAAAAAATGCTTAGGAGGCTGGCTTCAATGAACCACCACTTTTTAAAGTAGGAGTAATTAAGGAAATTTATAACTATTTTAAGTTTGTGATTCAATAAGATAAAGAATTCACAATGGCATCAATAGCCACCACTCTAGGAGAAATGGGGTGATTAAGGAAATTTGTAACTTCTAAGTGGGCTTGTTGAGCTAATTGTGGCCTACCCGTTCCAAGTTTACAGCTGAGTCTTGTGGCCTGGGCTAAGGCCCAAGTCACATTTCTCCTAGAGGGGAGGGCACCATGCTAGGCTGGCTTCACATTTCTCCTAGAGAAGTTACAATTAAGGAAATTTGTAACTTCTTTAAGTTTGTGATTCAATAAGATAGATCGTTCCACAAAGGCATCAATGAACCATCGCTTTTTAAGTGTCTTGGATAACATGCCCTTGTTTGTCATGCCCAAAATGCTCAGGAGACTTGATTCAATTAACCACCACTTTTTTAAGCAGGGGTAATTAAGGAAATTTATAACTTCTTTATGCTTGTGATTCAATAAGATAGATAATTCCACAATGCCATCAACGAACCACGCTTTTTAAGTGTCTTAGATAACATGCCCTTGCTTGTCAGGCCCAAAAATGCTTAGGAGGTTTGCTTCAATGAACCACCACTTTTTAAAGTGGGGGTAATTAAGGAAATTTATAGCTTTTTTCAGTTTGTAATTCAATAAGATAAAGAATTCCACAATGGCATCGATGAGCCACCACTCTAGGAGAAATGGGGTAACTAAGGAAATTTGTAACTTCTTTAAGTTTTTGATTCAATAAGACAGATCGTTCCACAAAGGCATCAATGAACCATCGCTTTTTAAGTGTCTTGGATAGTAGGCCCTTGCTTGTCATGCCCAAAATGCTCAGGAGACTGGATTCAATTAAACACCATTTTTTAAAGCGGGGGTAATTAAGGAAATTTATAACTTCTTTAGATTTGTGATTTAATAAGATAGATAATTCCACAATATCATCAATGAACCACACTTTTTAAGTGTCTTAGATAACATGCCCTTGCTTGTCAGGCTCATAAATGGTTAGGAGACTGGCTTCAATGAACCACCACTTTTTAAAGTGGGGGTAATAAAGGAAGTTTATCTTTTTTAAGTTTGTGATTCAATAAGATAAAGAATTCCACAAACGCATCAATGAACCATAACTTTTTAAGTGTCTTGGATAACAAGCCCTTGCTTGTCATGCCCAAAATGCTTAGGATACTGGATTCAATTAACCACCACTTTTTTAAGTGGGGATAATTAAGGAAATTTATAACTTCTTTAGATTTTTGATTCAATAAGATAGATAATTCCACAATGCCATCAATGAACCACACTTTTTAAGTGTCTTAGATAACAGGCCCTTGCTTGTCAGGCCCAAAAATTCTTAGGTGGCTGGCTTCAATGAACCACCGCTCTTTTAAGTAGGGGTAATTAAAGAAATTGATAACTTTTTTAAGTTTGTAATTCTATAAGATAAAGAATTCTACAATGGCATCAATCAGCCACCACTCTAAGAGAAATGGGGTAATTATGAAAATATGTAACTTCTTTAAGTTTGTGATTCAATAAGATAGATCGTTCCATAAAGGCATCAATGAACCATCACTTTCTAAGTGTCTTGGATAACAGGCCCTTGCTTGTCATACCCAAAATGCTCAGGAGACTGGATTCAATTGACCACCACTTTTTTAAGCGGGGTAATTAAGGAAATTTATAACTTCTTTAGGTTTGTGATTCAATAAGATAGATAATTTCACAATGCTATCTGTGGCAACACATCCCACTATTACACAGATAGCGAGGTGTTATGAAAAAACGTGCGGCAATCACCATAACCACATATTACCAAAACACAGGTTAATTAAAACTGATTGCGGAAAACTGATAAACTGAGAAACTATTACATTCCAGTCCACATCCTGCAAGAAAACATGTTATATATATACAAGCCTTGATACATGTTCACAGCTTAGGGCAACAGTTGTCTTGTCGCCACATGAGTTCTTCACCTGTTTATACATACATAAAGTCCCACATCCGGCTAGCAGTAGGGTATATAAAACATCTACATCTGTACACCATGAAACAACGTCAAAACAGCGCCAAGGACCTGAGAGTACAGGGATGACTCTAAGACTCTACTACAAAACATCCAAAACAACAGCATATCCATCACTTGCCTTCTACTTCTCTTCTTGCTGCTCGGCCGCAACCCCGCGACCACCACCACGCCTAGCTCGACCACCTAAAAAGGGTGTAAACCAGTGGGGTGAGACAATTGAACATTGTCCCAGCGAGAAACATAACTCCCCGCCGAAACTACAAAACCTCAGATATGTATATAAAGTAGATAGCTGATGAGAAGTATAACAAGAGAAGTTAAATAAAGTAAAGTTGTTCATACTAAGCAAGCTTACCAGGAGTATAAGTATTTCTTTGTGGAGCAGGATTAATCAAGATATATAAGTCCTACTACATAGGAGGAATATATAAGCAACTGCAAGATATGACAAGATTAATCTACACAAACAAGGCCTCAACCAATGTTTCGTATTTGTCTTAAGAAGTAGTACTATTCGGCTGAATTACGTATTATTATTATTATGCCCTAAGGAAGTGAGCCGTATCGCTCAGATCCAACCTTCGGTTGCGAAACCTAAGCCGGTGCCATACAAGGTCAATGGAAGAGTCAGACTCCACGACCTTCTCCGCCTCATGGTCAGTGCATGAGTACAACACAAGAAGGACTGTAGTCTCATGCTGAAGTGGTCTTAGCCACAGGATCAGGCTACCCTCTGCCTAGCCCACCTCGGTACAGGCCACGACGCTAGTGAAACTGAGCCACGGGCCTGTTCACCGTGCTCTGAGCCATGAACGCATACATGCTCCTCATATCACATATCATGAGCCATGAGCCTGTTCACCATGCTCTTCATCACAATTGGGCTACGGGCCTAAATCCGCACCCTGGAGTCTACAATTGAAGTTGCACTCTTACCTCCTCACTTTAGGCTAGGAGAAACCTCGCATACTCAACAATATGCGCTCAGGGTTAACCCGCAGGAGAACCCGTTTCACCACCACCAATTCCTGACGATGATGGATCTATGGCCAGGGCAACTACATGATATATTTCACTGTGATTATTTAGTATATTTTAGATGGATTGCAAGATTCAACCAAGTTGTATAACATGCGAGCTATAACAATAAATAAACAACATAAACTCAACATTATCCTTTTGCTACAATTCACATCATACTGATCTATCACAAGGATCATCACATACCATGGGATCTCAATCCCTCAATACATAGTGCCACTGCCTCTCAAGGCTTACATCATCATTATGGAACAACATTCTTAATGTTCCTGTTATCTCATCATTCTCATATATTCATTTCTCATAGCCTTTTATTTGGATATGCATCACCTGCATGGTTAGCATTTTTCAATAATCATCATGAATAACTTAGAAACTCATATACTCAATCACAGTGTGACATTAAGGATTAAATGCTTTATCAACACAAAGTGACATTAGTGATTATATCCTTTTCTAAGTCATGCCTCATCTTATGATCACATGTATAAGGCACATCATTAAACAACTAATTATGTGATTATCTTCGTCTCAGTATAAAGCAGATAACCAAGGTGATCACTTCATGCATATAATCATGTTAGATACAAAGGACTAACGTTACTATTACCATTATCATTATCATCACCCTTATATAAACAAGGAGTTACCATCGTTTTAAGCGAGAACATATACAACATTCAGCTTTCCAAGATACGTGTAACCCTCACTTAGAACACCAAGGACCCTCACTAAAATTGTATCGGGCAGGGCTCACCCTCACCATAGGTCATATCGGGCAACCTGCCCTCACTCAAAGCTCATCATCTAACGGCCAGCACACGACGCTGCGTTGCCACCAAGGCAACCAGTGTGCAGCAGCACAACGCTGCGTCACAAGAGGGATGTCACGCAGAGTGTCGTGCACTCCCTTATCGGGCAACGCCCGTCACAACTCATGGTGTTATCGACCGATACAAAGCCATCTATCAGGCATGTGACACGCATCTCAGGCTTGCCCAACAATGCCCGTCACAATGCAGCTATCGGCCAGGTCAACCCACAAAAGATAACGACCAAGGGAGGCAACTCATCCATGTATCGTGCAACCCACTGGACCAAGGCCTAACGTCCGTCAAAGGATAAGATAGAAGCATGACGCCCGTCATAACAGGCCTATCGCCTAAGAGGTTAAGAGGGTTGTCGGGCAGCACCTCCCCATGCCCACAACAACCAAGGTACCACTCACAAAGTCATCTTCTTCCTCAGCATAAGGTCACCCGAAACCCTAGGAAGATAGCTCACCTCAATCAACTAAGAAAGAGGGGTTTTTGCACATCCACCATCACCATCAAGCTCACCCTTCTAGCCCATGGTAAGAGGAGAGTGTTGCTTAAGCAACTAGAACACAAGCTCACCTCAATCGGCTAAGAATGAGGGGTGTTTCTCATGCCACTAGGAACTCAAGCTCACTCCTCTAGACCAAGGGGAGAAAGGAGTATTGCTTACCAAGGAACCCTAAACCACAAGGATCGGCCAACAAGGAAAAACTAAACAAGAACTAAACTACTGACATGCATAGCCGATCATGGACATAGCAACATATAAGAACATGGAAAGAGAGTAGTGTAGTTAGGGTTAGGAGTTATGTAACCCGCCTCAAGCAAGCTCCAAGCTCCTAGCTCCAAGCACCACCAAGCAAGGAATATGGAGGCTCCAAGGCTATTGGCCACCACTTTCTCCTTCAAGGGGTGTCGGCCAACAAGTTGCTCCTTCTAAGGGAGTATCGGCCACCACTAGCAAGGAAGAGGGGGATATCATGCACCAAGGTGGAGAGGAACCAAAGGACCAAAGGAACTCCTAGATAAGGAAAGGAACTGCCTATATAGAAGGAAGGGAGGAGAAAACAAGGTTGGTCCAAGCAAGGTGTCGCCTACCTAGGGACACTTGTCCTAGTGCACGAGCCACCACTCTAGCAAGCTCTATACACATGTCCAAGGTATGTACCAGGTGTCCACTAGTGGTGACACCAACGAGGTCAAAGCTTGGTCAAGGCTCTAGGGAGACACACCCCATCCCCATGGGAGACACACTTACTCCTTGGCTGATACACACTCCTCTAGGCCGATACAAGGCTCAACCAAACCAAAGCAAGGCACCTCAAGGCCCAACAACCTCAACCAAGCCCAAAAGAACTCAAGCAACAAGCCCAAACCTTCCTTTCTACCCTAGAGGAAGTAGAGAGAGAGTGGACCACCTCTCAAGGTGACAAACTTGCCCACAAAACCCTAGACTTGGGTTATTTGCAAGTAGCCCCTTCAACTCTCAACAAAGCACAACCAAACCCTAATCACCACTAAAAGTGATTAGCAAGCACCAAGGCATCAAGGTTAAGCAAAGGTAATAGGGTAAACCCTAAACGAAGGTCAGGGTCCTTACAAACTAACTCCCTTCAAACGATTTCATCCCCGAAATCCGAAGAGAAAAGTGAGGGATACTTCCTCCTCATCTCTTCCTCAAGCTCCCATGTGGCTTCCTCAACGCCACAGTGATGTCAAAGAACCTTCACAAGAACCAGGTCCTTCCTCTTCAGCTTCTTAACCCTTTTGTCAAGGATCACCACAGGACCTTCCTTGTATGTCACATCTTCATCAAGCTCAAACTCAACTGGATGTATCACTGTTCCTGAATCCGGATGACTTTTCTTCAGCATACCTGACATGGAACACTAGATGTAACCGGTGCAACTCTGGAGGCAACTTTATCTCATAGGCTACCTTACCAACTCGAGCTATGACTGAGTAAGGCCCCATAAACCTGGGTGCTAAGTTACCCTTCTGGCCAAACCTCAGCACACCTTTCCATGGCGAGACCTTAAGATACACTTTGTCTCCTACCTGGAACTCCAAAGGTCGCCGGCGAATGTCTGCATAAGACTTCTTCCTGTTCTGCGCCGCTTTCAACTGTTGTTGTATCACCTTGATCTTTTCTGTTGTCTGCTGTACTAACTCAGGTTCCAACAACTGATACTCACCAGACTCATACCAACACAAAGGAGATATGCACTTCCTTCCATACAAAGCCTCATAAGGAGCCATGTCAATACTCCGCTGATAACTGTAGTTATAGGTAAACTCTATCAAACTAAGATGTACATCCCAGTTGCCTAGAAACTGCAATACACAAGCTCGAAGGAGATCTTCCAAAGTCTGAATACTCCTTTCAGACTGTCCATCTGTCTGTGGGTGGAAGGCGGTATTGAACCTCAACTGTGTTCCCAACACTTTGTGCAATTGTTCCCAGAAACGACTCGTGAACTGAGGACCTCTGCCAGAAACTATTGTTGCTAGCACACCATGCAAACGTACTATCTCATCCACATATACTATGTTGTTAAGTTGTCTTTACTGGTAAGAAATGGGCAGACTTTGTCAATCTGTCCACTATCACCCAAATGGAATCATGATTCCTAGTTGTCCTGGGTAGACCAACTACGAAATCCACAGTTATATGATCCCATTTCCACTTCGGTATCGACAAAGGTTGCAACGTACCTGCCGGCTTCTGATGCTCAGCCTTCACTTGCTGACAAACCGAACATCTCACCACAAACTCAGCTACATCTCTCTTCAACCCGGGCCACCAATACAAGTCCTTCGGACTATGATACATCTTGGTGACACCTGGATGCATAGCATACATCGACGTGTGCGCTTCTTCAAGCACTAACTTCCTCAAATCATCAGCATCTGGAACCACCATCCTATCACGAAAGCAAACCAGCCTGTCCTCGAACTCATGGAACCCATCACGCTTTTCACTACCGAACTCTGACCTGATCAACTGCATCGCATCATTTGTCTGCTTTGCATCTTTGATCTGCTATCTCACTGTAGGCTTGACTTGCATCTGTTCTAAGAGTCCAGCTAATGAAGAAACTTCCATCTGCACATTCATCTATCACAAAGAGACCAACATATCTCATTTATGGCATACTAGGGAACTCAACTATGCCTTCCTTGAAGAAAAAGAAGACTTTCGGCTAAGCGCATCAGCTACCACATTCGCCTTACCAGGATGATACTCGATGGTGCAGTCGTAATCATTGATCAACTCCATCCATCGTCGTTGTCGCATGTTCAACTCATGCTACAAAAAGATGTACTTCAGATTCTTATGATCTGTAAAAATTTGACACACTTCCCCATACATGTAGTGTCTCCAAATCTTTAACGCATGAACCACAACTACCAACTCTAAGTCATGAGTCGGATAGTTCTCCTCATACTTTTTAAGATGTTGCGAAGCAAAAGAAACCACATGATCTTCCTGCATCAGCACACAACCTAAACCTTTCTTGGAAGCAGCACAAAAAACAACATAGCCCTTCCCAGGCTCTGGCAGGATTAACACTGGGGCACTGGTCAGCTTCTTCTTCAAACTCAGGAAAGCTTGCTGACATAGATCATCCCAGACAAAAGGTACATCCTTCCTCATCAACTTTGTCATCGGTAACGCAATCGCACTGAAGTCTGTGATAAACCTCCGGTAGTATCCTGCTAAACCCAAAAAACTGCGAACTTCTGTCGGCGTCTTTGGTTGCTCCCAATCTGCAACGGATTCCACCTTCTTCGGATCTACTTTGACTCCTTCAGCAGATATTACATGACCCCAGAAAGTCACCTCTTCCAACCAGAACTCACACTTACTGAACTTGGCATACAACTGATGTTGGCGAAGAAGAGTCAACGCTTGCCGAAGATGTTGCTCATGCTCTAGCCTGTCCCGACTATAGATCAAGATGTCATCTATAAAGACTACAACAAACTGATCTAAGAATGGACAGAACACTCTGTTCATCAGGTCCATGAAAGCAGCAGGTGCATTGGTTAGCCCGAACGGCATAACCACAAACGCAAAGTGACCATACCTCATCCTGAAAGCTGACTTTGGTATGTCATCCGTATTTATCCTCAACTAATGATATCCGGACCGTAGATCGATCTTCAAAAACACTGTAGCACCACACAACTCATCAAATAGATCATCTATCCTCGGTAACGGGTACTTGTTCTTGATCGTGACCTTGTTCAACTGTCGGTAGTCTATACACAACCACATCGAACCATCCTTCTTCTTGACGAACAACACGGGAGCACCCCAAGGCGACGTGCTTGGTCGGATGAAACCTTTGTCCAACAACTCTTGCAATTTCTTCTTAAGCTCTGCCATCTCCAGTGGAGCCATCCTATACGACGTCTGTGCAACTGGCTGTGTTCCTGGAACTAGATTGATCTCAAAATCAATCTCTCAGGGTGGAGGAACACTAGGAAACTCCTCAGAAAACACGTCTGCAATCTCTCGGACAACTGGCACCTCTTCAAGGTTAAGACCTTTCGCCTTAGCAGCTACAACGGTATCCACCACGTGAACTAAGAATGCCTCACATCCTTGTCGTAACAACCTATCTGCCACCATAGATGATACCAGACACGTCGGGAGAATCTTCCTATCTCCTTGGAAGATCCACTTCTCCCCATCCTCATCAAACACTGCCTGCTTGGAACCGCAGTCCAAAACCACATTATACCTTTCTAAGGTATCCATCCCAAGGATAACATCAAAACCATGCATCTCAAGTGGTATAAGATCCACTTGAATGCGGTGTCCCAAGAAAGACAACACACAAGATGGACACTCTTCTCGAAGCAACGAGGAACCATCAAGAGGGGTTTCTAGCAACAAGCTATCCTTCTTACAGCTAACAGGTAAACGACAGTTTTCAAGCATACTATAGGCGGTAAAAGAGTGTGTAGCACCTGGGTCAACCAGAGCAGATATAAAGCAAGAAGAAGACATATCAGAATGAAATAACTCCATCTGTCCTGTCACTACTCGCGGGTTGACTATCGCCTCCGGATGAATCATAGCATAGAATCGAGACGTTGCTCACTGTCCACGTCCTCTTCTTCCTTGAGCAGATGATCCCGCTTGAGACGCTTGACCGCGTCCTCATCCTCTGCTACCATTAGGCTGTTGTCGATCTGATCCTTGTTGATTCTGCCTCGGCTTCTGTGTCACTTCAACATCTCTATTCGGGCAATTGAACCTCCAATTCCCGATCTGACCACACAAATGGCATGCTCTATCGTCAACCCGTGGCCTAGATGGCCCTATCACTGCCACAGAAGCTGTACTTTGTGCCTTAGATGGTGAAGAAACATAACCTCTTTCTTTACTTGGAGACCACTGAGACGGTCAACCAGAACCTCTCATCACTGACGGTGCTACAAACCTTGGCTTCTTGAAGCCACCAAACCTCTGACCCTGAAACTGAGCAAGTCTCTTCTTAGCCATAGACTCTCTCTTCTCCCTAACTGATCGTTCAATCCTTCGGACATATTCCACAAGTGTAGAAAACCTCTCTCGATTCTCCAACACAGACACAGGTGTTGTCAGCTCTGAACTCAGACCCTTCTCGAAATGTCTGATCCATTCCTCATATGTCGCTGCCATGTGAGGACAAAACCTCAGCAGATCCATGAACTTGGCTTCGTACTCGGTGATGTTCATCGTCCCTTGTCGCAAGCTCTCAAACTGACTGATCTTCTCATCCAGATACGTTTTCGGGAAGTATCTGGTGATGAACTCTCACCGGAAAACCTCCCAACAGATCACCTCACCAGGCCGCTTCTCTTCCTCGATGGTCCACCAGTGACCAGCACTACCTTTCAGAAGGTAGACAGCGTGCTTTACTTTGTCTTCTTCGGGGATGTCGAGGATCCGGAAAGTCTTCTCAAGACTTGTCAGCCACAGATCTGCATCTGTTGAATCAGCCATTCCAGCATAATCCGAAGCTCCGACTCAGCGAAGCCGCTTGAAAGTCTTCCCAATACCCGATGCTTCTCCATGGGGAGCCTGTGCTCGCGGAGGAGGCATTGGAAATCTCTCAACCATGAGATTCATCATAGCCATCATCTTTGCCATAAGCTGTTGGTAGGTAGGATGTCCAAGAATGGCTGGGTTAGGTTGGGGGACATCAGGCACCCGATCTTCATGTGCCTGCCCAAAAGCTCCATCAACTGATGCAACATCACTGTGCTCATCTGCATGTTCTTCATGGTTTCCAGACATCTTGGCTTTTCTTCCGCTGAGGCAGAAGAAAACTATGAGAAAATATGGAAAACGCACAAGAACAAACACAACCTAGTCCTAAATCCGTTTAGACTCAGCGAACCTAAAGCTCTGATACCAAAACTTGTGGCAACACATCCCACTATTACACAGATAGCGAGGTGTTACGCGAAAATGTGTAGAAATCACCATAACCACAGACTACCAAAACACAGGATAATTAAAACCGATTGCGGAAAACTGATAAACTGAGAAACTATTACATTCCAGTCCACATCCTACAAGAAAACAGGTTATATATATATACAAGCCTTGATACATGTTCACAGCATAGGGCAACAACTGTCTTGTCGCCACATGAGTTCATCACCTGTTTATACATACATAAAGGCCCACATCCGGCCAGCAGCAGGGTATATAAAACATCTACAGCTGTACAATGTGAAACAATGTCAGAACACCACCAAGGACCTGAGAGTACAGGGATGACTCTAAGACTCTACTACAAAACATCCAAAACAGACGCATATCCATCGCTTGCCTTCTACTACTCTTCTTGCTGCTCGGCCGCAACCCGGCGACCACCACCACACCTAGCTCGACCACCTAAAAAGGGTGTAAACCAACGGGGTGAGACAATTGAACATTGTCCCAGCGAGAAACATAACTCCCCTCCGAAACTACAAAACCTCATATATGTATATAAAGTAGATAGGGGATGAGAAGTATAACAAGAGAAGTTAAATAAAGTAAAGCTATTCATACTAAGCAAGCTTACCAGGAGTATAAGTATTTCTTTGTGGAGAAGGATTAATCAAGATATATAAGTCCTACTACATAGGAGGAACATATAAGCAACTGCAAGATATGACAAGATTAATCTACACAAACAAGGCCTCAACCAATGTTTCATGTTTGTCTTAAGCAGTAGTACTATTCGGCTGAATTATGTATTATTATTATTATGCCCTAAGGAAGTGAGTCGTACCGCTCAGATCCAACCTTCGATTGTGAAACCCAAGCCGGTGCCATACAAGGTCAATGGGAGAGTCAGACTCCATGACCTTCTCCGCCTCATGGTCAGTGCATGAGTACAACACAAGCAGGACCGTAGTCTCATGCTGAAGTGGTCTTAGCCATAGGGTCAGGCTACCCTCTTCCTAGCCCGCCTCAGTACAGGTCACGACGCTAGTGAAACTGAGCCACGGGCCTATTCACCGTGCTCTGAGCCATGAATGCATTCATGCTCCTCATATCACATATCCTGTGCCATGGGCTTGTTCACCATGCTCTTCATCACAATTGGGCTACGGGCCTGAATCTGCACCCTGGAGTCTACAACCGAAGTTGCACTCTTACCTCCTCACTTTAGGCTAGGAGAAACCTCGCATACTCAACAATATGCACTCTAGGTTAACCCACAGGAGAACCCGTTTCACCATTACCAATTCCTGACGATGATGGATCTATGGCCAGGGAAACTACATGATATATTTCACTGTGATTATTTAGTATCTTTTAGATGGATTGCAAGATTCAACCAAGTTGTATAACATGCGAGCTATAATAAGAAATAAACAACATAAACTATATGCTTTTGCTACAATTCACATCATATTGATCTATCACAAGGATCATCACATACCATGGGATCTCAATCCCTCAACACATAGTGCCACTACCTCTCAAGGCTTACATCATCATCATGGAACAACATTCTTAATGTTCCTGTTATCCCATCGTTCTCATATATTCATTTCTCATAGCCTTCTATTTGGATATGCATCACCTGCATGGTTAGCATTATTCAATAATCATCATGAATAACTTAGAAACTCATATCATCAATCACAGGGTGACATTAAGGATTAAATGCTTAATCAACACAAAGTGACATTAGTGATTATATCCTTTTCTAAGTCATGCCTCATCTTATGATCACATGTATAAGGCACATCATTAAACAACTATTATGTGCTTATCTTCATCTCAGTATAAAGCAGATAACCAAGGTGATTACTTCATGCATATAATCATGTTAGATACAAAGTACTAACGTTACTATTACCATTATCATTATCATCAGCCTTATATAAACAAGGAGTTACCATCGTTTTAAGCGAGAACATGTATAACATTCAGCTTTCCAAGATACATGTAACCCTCACTTAGAACACCAAGGACCCTCACTAAAATTGTATCGGGCAAGGCTCACCCTCACCATAGGTCGTATCGGGCAACTTGCCCTCACTCAAAGCTCAACATCTAATGGCCAGCACACGATGCTGTGTTGCCACCAAGGCAACCAGTGTGCAGCAGTGCAACGCTGCGTCACAAGAGGGATATCGCATGGGGTGTCAGGAACTCCCTTATCGGGCAACGCCCGTCACAACTCATGGTGTTATCGGTCGATACAAAGCCGTATATCAGGCATGTGACGCCCATCTCAGGCTTGCCCAGCAACGCCAGTCACAAGGCAGCTATCGACCAGGTCAACCCACAAAAGATAACGACCAAGGGAGGTAACTCATCCATGTATCGTGCAACCCACTAGACCAAGGCCTAACGGCCATCACAGGATAAGATAGAAGCATGACGCCTGTCACAACAGGCCTATCGCCCAAGAGGTTCAGAGGGTTGTCGGGCAGCACCTCCCCATGCCCACAACAACCAAGGTACCACTCACAAAGTCATCTTCTTCCTCAGCATAAGGTCACCTGAAACCCTAGGAAGATAGCTCACCTCAATCAACTACGAAAGAGGGGTTTTTGCACATTCACCATCACCATCAACATCACCCTTCTAGCCCATGGTGAGAGGAGAGTGTTTCTTAAGAAACTAGAACACAAGCTCACCTCAATCGGCTAAGAATGAGGGGTGTTGCTCATGCCACTAGGAACTCAAGCTCACTCCTCTAGACCAAGGGAAGAAAGGAGTATTGCTTACCAAGGAACCCTAAACCACAAGGATCGCCCAACAAAGAAAAACTAAACAAGAACTAAACTACTAACATGCATAGCCGATCATGGACATAGCAACATATAAGAACATGGAAAGAGAGTAGTGTAGTTAAGGTTAGGAGTTATGTAACCCACCTCAAGCAAGCTCCAAGCTCCTTGCTCCAAGCACCACCAAGCAAGGAAGATGGAGGCTCTAAGGCTATCAGCCACCACTTGCTCCTTCAAGGGGTGTCGGCCAACAAGATGCTCCTTCCAAGGGAGTATCGGCCACCACTATCAAGGAAGAGGGGGATATCATGCACCAAGGTGGAGAGGAACCAAAGGACCAAAGGAACTCCTACCTAAGGAAAGGAACCGCCTATATAGAAGGAAGGGAGGAGAAAAAAAGGTTGGTCCAAGCAAGGTGACGCCTACCTAGGGACACTTGTCCTACTGCACGAGCCACCACTCTAGCAAGCTCTATACACATGTCCAAGGTATGTACCAAGTGTCCACTAGTGGTGACAGAAATGAGGTCAAAGCTTGGTCAAGGCTCTAGGGCAACACACCCCATCCCCATGGGCAAAACACTTCCTCCTTGGCCGATACACTCTCCTCTAGGCCGATACAAGGCTCAACCAAACCAAAGCAAGGCACCTCAAGGCCCAAGAAGCTCAACCAAGCCCAAAAGAACTCAAGCAATAAGCCCAAACCTTCCTTTCTACCCTAGAGGAAGTAGAGAGAGAGAGGAACACCTCTCAAGGTGGCAAACTTTCCCACAAAACCCTAGACTTGGGTTATTTGCAAGTAGCCCCTTCAAATCTCAACAAAGCACAACCAAACCCTAATCACCACTAAAAGTGATTAGCAAGTACCAAGGCATCAAGGTTAAGCAAAGCAAACAGGGTAAACCCTAAACGAAGGTCAGGGTCCTTACAAACTAACCCCCTTCAAAGGATTTCATCCTCAAAATCTGAAGAGAAAAGTGAGGGATACTTCCTCCTCGTCTCTTCCTCAAGTTCCCATGTGGCTTCCTCAACACCACGGTGATGCCAAAGAACCTTCACAAGAACCAGGTCCTTCCTCTTCAGCTTCTTAACCCTTTTTTCAAGGATTGCCACAGGACCTTCCCTGTAGGTCACATCTTCATCAAGCTCAACCTCAATTGGTTGTATCACTGTTCCTGAATCCGGATGACTTTTCTTCAGCATACTGACATGGAACACTGGATGTAACCGGTGAAACTCTGGAGGCAACTTTATCTCATAGGCTGCCTTACCAACTCGAGCTATGACTGGGTAAGGCCCCATAAACCTGGGTGCTAACTTACCCTTCCGGCCAAACCTCATCACAACTTTCCATGGCGAGACCTTAAGATACACTTTGTCTCCTACCTGGAACTCCAAAGGTCGTCGACGAATGTCTGCATAAGACTTCTTCCTGTCCTGCGCCGCTTTCAACTATTAATGTATCACCTTGATCTTTTCTGTTGTCAGTTGTACTAACTCAGGACCCAACAACTGATACTCACCAGACTCATACCAACACAAAGGAGATCTGCACTTCCTTCCATACAAAGCCTCATAAGGAGCCATGTCAATACTCTGTTGATAACTGTTGTTGTAGGCAAACTCTATCAAACTAATATGTACATCCCAGTTGCCTAGAAACTGCAATACACAATCTCAAAGGATATCTTCCAAAGTCTGAATAGTCCTTTCAGACTGTCCATCTGTCTGTGGGTGGAAGGCAGTACTGAACCTCAACTATGTTCCCAACGCTTTGTGTAATTGTTCCCAGAAACGACTCGTGAACTGAGGACCTCTGTCAACTATTTTTGCTGGCACACCATGCAAACATACTATCTCATCCACATATACTCGAGCAAGTTTCTTGACTGTATACATTGTCTTCACTAGTAAGAAATGGGCAGACTTCGTCAATCTGTCCACTATCACCCAAATGGAATCATGATTCCTAGTTGTCCTGGGTAGACCAACTACAAAATCTATGGTTTTATGATCCCATTTCCACTGCGGTATCGACAAAGGTTGCAACGTACCTACCGACTTCTGATGCTTCGCCTTCACTTGCTGACAAACCGCACATCTCGCCACGAACTCAGCTACATCTCTCTTCAACCCGGGCCACCAATACAAGTCCTTCAGACTATGATACATCTTGGTGACACCTAGATGCATAGCATACATCGGCGTGTGTGATTCTTCGAGCACTAACTTCCTCAGATCATCAGCATCTGGAACCACCATCCTATCACGAAAGCAAACCAGCCCATCCTCGGACTCATGGAACCCATCACGCTTTTCGCTGCCGAACTCTGACCTGATCAACTGCATCGCATCATTTGTCTGTTGTGCATCTTTGATCTGCTGTCTCAGCATAAGCTTGACTTGCATCTGTGCTAAGAGTCCAACTAACGAAGAAACTTCCATCTGCACATTCATCTATCGCAAAGAGACCAACATATCTCGTTTATGGCATACTAGGGAACTCAACTGTGCCTTCCTTGAAGAAGAAGAAGACTTTCGACAAAGTGCATCAGCTACCACATTTGCCTTACCAGGATGATACTCGATGGTTCAGTCGTAATCATTGATCAACTCCATCCATCACCATTGTCGCATGTTCAACTCATGCTGTGAAAAGATGTACTTCAGATTCTTATGATCCGTAAAAATTTGACACACTTCCCCATACATGTAGTGTCTCCAAATCTTTAACGCATGAACCATAGCTGCCAACTCTAAGTAATGAGTCGGATAGTTCTCCTCATGCTTTTTAAGTTGTCGCAAAGCAAAAGAAACCACATGATCTTCCTGCATCAGCATACAACCTAAACCTTTCTTGGAAGCATCACAGAAAACAACATAGCCCTTCTCAGGCTCTGGCTGGATTAACACTAGGGCACTGGTCAACTTCTCCTTCAAACTCTGGAAATCTTGCTGACATCGATCATCCCAGACAAAAGGTACATCCTTCCTCATCAACTTTGTCATCGGTAATGCAATCACAGTGAAGTCCTTGATAAACCTCCGGTAGCATCCTGCTAAACCCAGAAAACTACGAACTTCTGTCGGCGTCTTTGGTTGCTCCCAATCTACAACGGATTCCACCTTCTTCGGATCTACTTTGACTCCTTCAGCATATATTACATGACCCAAGAAAGTCACCTCTTCCAACCAGAACTCACACTTACTGAACTTGGCATACAACTGATGTTGGCGAAGAAGAGTCAATGCTTACTGAAGATGTTGCTCATGATCTAGCCTGTCCCGACTATAGATTAAGATGTCATATATAAAGACTACAAAAAACTGATCTAAGAATGGACGGAACACTTTGTTCATCAGATCCATGAAAGAAGCAGGTGCATTGGTAAGCCCGAACGGCATAACCACAAACTCAAAGTGACCATACCTCGTCCTGAAAGTTGACTTTGGTATGTCATCCGTCTTTATCCTCAACTGATGATATCCATACCGTAGATCGATCTTCAAAAACACTGTAGCACCATGCAACTGATCAAATAGATCATCTATCCTCGGTAACGGGTACTTGTTCTTGATCGTGACCTTGTTCAACTATCAGTAGTCTATAAACAACCGCATCGAACAATCCTTCTTCTTGACGAACAACACGGGAGCACCCCAAGGCGACGTGCTTGGTCGGATGAAACCTTTGTCCAACAACTCTTGCAATTTCTTCTTAAGCTCTGCCATCTCCACTGGAGCCATCCTATATGGCGTCTGTGCAACTGGCTGTGTTCTTGGAACTAGATTGATCTTGAAATCAATCTCTCGGGGTGGAGGAACACTAGGAAACTCCTCAGGAAACACGTTTGCAAACTCTCGGACAACTGGCACCTCTTCAAGGTTAAGACCATTTGCCTTAGCAACTACAATGATATCCACCACGTGAGCTAAGAACACCTCACATCCTTGTCGTAACAACCTATCTGCCACCATAGCTGATACCAAACACGTCGGGAGAATCTTCCTATCTCTTTGGAAGATCCACTTCTCCCCATCCTCATCAAACACTGCTTGCTTGGAACCGCAATCCAAAACCACCTTATACCTTTATAAGGTATCCATCCCAAGGATAACATCAAAACTATGCATCTCAAATGGTATAAGATCCACTTGAATGCGGTGTCCCGAGAAAGACAAGACACAAGATGGACACTCTTCTCGAAGAAACGAGGAACCATCAAGAGGGGTTTCTAACAACAAGCTATCCTTCTTATAGCTAACAGGTAAACGAAAATTTTCAAGCATACTATAGGTGGTAAAAGAGTGTGTAGCACCCGGGTCAACCAGAGCAGATATAAAGCAAGAAGAAGACATATCATAATGAAATAACTCCATATGTCCTGTCACTACTCGTAGGTTGACTTTCGCCTCCGACTGACTCATAGCATAGAATCGAGACGTTGCTCACTGTCCACGTCCTCTGCTTCCTTGAGCAGATGATCCCGCTTGAGACGCTTGACCGCGTCCTCGTCCTCTGCTACCACTAGGTTGTTGTCGATCTAATCCTTGCTGATTCTACCTCGGCTGCTGTGTCACTTCAACATCTCTATTCGGGAAATTGAACCTCCACTGCCCGATCTGACCACACAAATGGCATGCTCTATCGTCAACCTGTGGCCTAAATGACCCTGTCACTACGACAGAAGCTGTACTTTGTGCCTTAGATGGTGAAGAAACATAACCTCTTCCTTTACTGGGAGACCACTAAGACGGTCCACCAGAACCTCTCATCACTGACGGTGGTGCAAACCTTGGCTTCTTGAAGCCACCAAACCTCTGACCCTAAAACTGAGCAGGTCTCTTCTTAGCCATAGACTCTCTCTTCTCCCTAACTGATTGTTCGATCCTTCGGACAGATTCCACAAATGTAGCAAACCTCTCTCGATTCTCCAACACAGACACAGGTGTTTTCAGCTCTGAACTCAGACCCTTCTCGAAATGTCTGATCCGTTCCTCATATGTCACTGCCATGTGAGGACAAAACCTCAGCAGATCCATGAACTTGGCTTCGTACTCGATGATGTTCATTGTCCTTTGTCGCAAGCTCTCAAACTGACTGATCTTCTCATCCAGATATGTTTTTGGGAAGTATCTGGTGACGAACTCGCACCGGAAAACCTCCCAATAGATCACCTCACCAGGCCGCTTCTCTTCCTCGATGGTCCACCAGTAACCAACACTACCTTTCAGACGGTAGACAACGTGCTTTACTTTGTATGCTTCGGGGATGACGAGGATCCAGAAAGTCTTCTCAAGACTTGTCAGCCACAGATCTGCATCTGCTGCATCAGCCGTTCCAGCATAATCCGAAGCTCCTACTCGGCGAAGCTGCTCGAAAGTCTTCCCAATACTCGATGCTTCTCCATGGGGAGCCTGTGCTCACAGAGGAGGCACTGGCAATTGCTCAACCATGAGATTCATCGTAGCCATCATCTGTGTCATAATTTGTTGGTAGGTAGGATGTCCAAGAATGGCTGGGTTAGGTTGGGGGACCTCAGGAACCCGATCTTCATGTGCCTGCCCAAAATCTCCATCAACTGATGCAGCATCACTGTGCTCATCAGCATGTTCTTCATGGTTTCCAGACATCTTGGCTTTTCTTCCGCTGAGGCAGAAGAAAACTATGAGAAACTCTGGAAAACGCACAAGAACAAACACAACCTAATCCTAAATCCATGTAGACTCAGCGAACCTAAAGCTATGATACCAAAACTTGTGGCAACACATCCCACTATTACACAGATAGCGAGGTGTTACTTGAAAACGTGCAGAAATCACCATAACCACAGATTACCAAAACCCTGGTTAATTAAAACCGATTGCGGAAAACTGATAAACTGAGAAACTATTACATTCCAGTCCACATCCTACAAGAAAACAGGTTATATATATACAAGCCTTGATACATGTTCACAGCTTAGGGCAACAGCTGTCTGGTCGCCACATGAGTTCATCACCTGTTTATACATACATAAAGGCCCACATCCGGCCAGCAGCATGGTATATAAAACATCTACAGCTATACACCGTGAAACAATGTCAAAACACCGCCAAGTACCTGAGAGTACAGGGATGACTCTCATACTCTACTACAAAACATCCAAAACATCATCATATCTATCGCTTTCATTCTACTGCTCTTCTTGCTGCTGGGCCGCAACCCCACGACCACCACCATGCCTAGCTCGACCACCTAAAAAGGGTGTAAACCAGTGGGGCGAGACAATTGAACATTGTCCCAGTGAGAAACATAACTCCCTGCCGAAACTACAAAACCTCAGATATGTATATAAAGCAGATAGCTGATGAGAAGTATAACAAGAGAAGTTAAATGATGTTCATACTAAGCAAGCTTACCAAGAGTATAAGTATTTCTTTGTGGAGCAGGATTAATCAAGATATATAAGTCCTACTACATAGGAGGAACATATAAGCAACTGCAAGATATGACAAGATTAATCTACACAAACAAGGCCTCAACCAATGTTTCGTATTTGTCTTCAACAGTAGTACTATTCGGCTGAATTACGTATTATTATTATTATGCCCTGAGGAAGTGAGTCGTACCGCTCAGATCCAACCTTCGTTGCAAAACCCAAGCCGGTGCCATACAAGGTCAATGGAAGAGTCGGACTCCACGACCTTCTCCGCCTCATGGTCAGTGCATGAGTACAACACAAGCAGGACTGCAGTCTCATGCTAAAGTGGTCTTATCCACAGGGTCAGGCTACCCTCTACCTAGCCCGCCTCGGTACAGGTCACGGTGCTAGTGAAACTGAGCCACGGGCCTATTCACTATGCTCTAAGCCATGAACACATTCATGCTCCTCATATCACATATCCTGAGCCACGGGCCTGTTCACCATGCTCTTCATTACAATTGGGCTACGAGCCTGAATCCGCACCCTGGAGTATACAACCGAAGTTGCACTCTTACCTCCTCACTTTAGGCTAGGCAAAACCTCACATACTCAACAATATGCGCTCTGGGTTAGCCCGTAGGAGAACCCGTTTCACCATCACCAATTCCTGACGATGATGGATCTATGGCCAGGGCAACTACATGATATATTTCACTGTGATTATTTAGTATCTTTTAGATGAATTGCAAGATTCAACCAAGTTGTATAACATGTGAGGTATAATAAGAAATAAACAACATAAACTCAACATTATGCTTTTGCTACAATTCACATCATACTGATCTATTACAAGGATCATCACATACCATGGGATCTCAATCCCTCAACACATAGTGCCACTGCCTCTCAAGGATTACATCATCATCATGGAACAACATTCTTAATTTTCATGTTATCTCATCGTTCTCATATATTCATTTCTCATAGCCTTCTATTTGGCTATGCATCACCTGCATGGTTAGCATTATTCAATAATCATCATGAATAACTTAGAAAATCATATCATCAATCATAGGGTGACATTAAGGATTAAATGCTTTATCAACACAAAGTGACATTAGTGATTATATCCTTTTCTAAGTCATGCCTCATCTTATGATCACATGTATAAGGCACATCATTAAACAACTAATTATGTGCTTATCTTCGTCTCAGTATAAAGCAGATAACCAAGGTGATCACTTCATGCATATAATCATGTTAGATACAAAGGACTAACGTTACTATTACCATTATCATTATCATCACCCTTATATAAACAAGGAGTTACCATCGTTTTAAGCGAGAACATATACAACATTCAGCTTTCCAATATATGTGTAGCCCTCACTTAGAACACCAAGGACCCTCACTAAAACTGTATCAGGCAGGGCTTACCCTCACCATAGGTCGTATCGGGCAACCTGCCCTCACTCAAAGCTCATCATATAACGGCCAACACACGACGTTGTGTTGCCACCAAGGCAACCAGTGTGCAGCTGCGCAACGCTGCGTCACAAGAGGGATATCGCGCGAGGTGCCGGGCACTCCCTTATTGGGCAACACCCATCACAACTCATGGTGTTATCGGCCGATACAAAGCCATCTATCAGGCATGTGACGCCTGTCTCAGGCTTGCCCAGCAACGCCCATCACAAGGCAGCTATCAGCCAGGTCAACCCACAAAAGATAACTACCAAGGGAGGTAACTCGTCCATGTATCGTGCAACCCACTAGACCAAGGCCTAACCGCCGTCACAGGATAAGATAGAAGCATGACACCCATCACAATAGGCCAATCGCCTAAGAGGTTAAGAGGGTTGTCGGGCAGCACCTCCCCATGCCCACAACAACCGACGTACCACTTACAAAGTCATCTTCTTCCTCAGTATAAGGTCACCTGAAACCCTTGGAAGATAGCTCACCTCAATCAACTAAGAAAGAGGGGTTTTTGCACATCCACCATAACCATCAGGCTCACCCTTCTAGCCCATGGTGAGAGGAGAGTGTTGCTTAAGCAACTAGAACACAAGCTCACCTCAATCGGCTAAGAATGAGGGGTGTTGCTCATGCCACTAGGAACTCAAGCTCACTCCTCTAGACCAAGGGGATAATAGAGTATTTCTTACGAAGGAACCCTAAACCACAAGGATCGGCCACCAAGGAAAAACTAAACAAGAACTAAACTACTAACATGCATAGCTGATCATGGACATAGAAACATATAAGAACCTGGAAAGAGAGTAGTGTAGTTAGGGTTTGGAGTTATGTAACCCGCCTCAAGCAAGCTCCAAGCTCCTAGCTCCAAGCACCACCAAGCAAGGAAGATGGAGGCTCCAAGGCTATCGGCCACCACTTGCTCCTTCAAGGGGTGTCGTCCAACAAGCTGCTCCTTCCAAGGGAGTATCAGCCACCACTAGCAAGGAAGAGGGGGATATCGTGCACCAAGGTGGAGAGGAACCAAAGGACCAAAGGAACTCCTAGATAAGGAAAGGAACTACCTATATAGAAGGAAGGGAGTAGAAAACAAGGTTGGTCCAAGCAAGGTGTCGCCTACCTAGGGACACTTGTACTAGTGCACGAGCCACCACTCTAGCAAGCTCTATACACATGTCCAAGGTATGTACCAAGTGTCCACTAGTGGTGACACAAATGTGGTCAAAGCTTGGTCAAGGCTCTAGGGAAACACACCCCATCCCCATGGGTGACACACTTCCTCCTTGGCCGATACACTCTCCTCTAGGCCGATACAAGGCTCAACCAAACCAAAGTAAGGCACCTCAAGGCCCAACAAGCTCAACCAAGCCCAAAAGAACTCAAGCAACAAGCCCATACCTTCCTTTCTACCCTAGAGGAAGCAGAGAGAGAGAGAGGAACACCTCTCAAGGTGACAAACTTGCCCACAAAACCCTAGACTTGGGTTATTTGCAAGTAGCCCCTTCAACTCTCAACAAAGCACAACCAAACCCTAATCACCACTAAAGTGATTAGAAAGCACCAAGGCATCAAGATTAAGCAAAGAAAACAGGGTAAACCCTAAACGAAGGTCAGGGTCCTTACAATCTAACCCCCTTCAAAGGATTTCGGCCCCGAAATCCAAAGAGAAAAGCGAGGGATACTTCCTCCTCATCTCTTCCTCCAGCTCCCATGTGGCTTCCTCAATGCGACGGTGATGCGAAAGAACCTTCACAAGAACCAGGTCCTTCCTCTTCAGCTTCTTAACCCTTTTGTCAAGGATTGCCACAGGACCTTCCTTGTAGGTCACATCTTCATCAAGCTCAAATGGCTGTATCATTGTTCCTGAATCCGGATGACTTTTCTTCAGCATACTGACATGGAACACTGGATGTAACCGGTGCAACTATGGAGGCAACTTTATCTCATAGGCTACCTTACCAACTCGAGCTATGATTGGGTAACACCCCATAAACCTGGGTGCTAACTTACCCTTCCGGCCAAACCTTAGGACACCTTTACATGGAGAGACCTTAAGATACACTTTGTCTCCTACCTGGAACTCCAAAGGTCGTCGGCGAATGTCTTCATAAGACTTCTGCCTGTCCTGCGCCGCTTTCAACTGTTGTTGTATCACCTTGATCTTTTCTGTTGTCTGCTGTACTAACTCAGGACCCAACAACTGATACTCACCAGACTCATACCAACACAAAGGAGATTTGCTCTTCCTTCCATACAAAGCCTCATAAGGAGCCATGTCAATACTCCGCTGATATATGTTGTTGAAGGCAAACTCTATCAAACTAAGATGTACATCCCAGTTGCCTAGAAACTTCAATACAAAAGCTGGAAGGAGATCTTCCAAAGTCTGAATAGTCCTTTCAGACTGTCCATCTGCCTTGGGTGGAAGGTGGTACTGAACCTCAACTGCATTCCCAATGCTTTGTGCAACTGTTCCCAGAAATGACTCGTGAACTGAGGACCTCTGTCAGAAACTATTGTTGCTGGCACACCATGCAAACGTACTATCTCATCCACATATACTCGAGCGAGTTTCTCGGCTGTATACGTTGTCTTTACTTGTAAGAAATGGGCAGACTTCATCAATCTGTCCACTATCACCCAAATGGAATCATGATTCCTAGTTTTCCTGGGTAGACCAACTACGAAATCCATGGTTATATGATCCCATTTCCATTGTGCTATCGGTAAAGGTTGCAACGTACCTGCCAGCTTCTGATGCTCAGCCTTCACTTGCTGACATTCACTTGCTGACAAACCACACATCTTGCCACGAACTCAGCTACATCTCTCTTCAACCCGGGCCACCAATACAAGTCCTTCAGACTATGATACATCTTGGTGACACCTGGATGCATAACATACATCGACATGTGTGCTTCTTCGAGCACTAACTTCCTTAGATCATCAGCATCTGGAACCACCATCCTATCACGAAAGCAAACCAGCCCATCCTCGGACTCATGGAACCCATCACGCTTTTCGCTGCCGAACTCTGACCTGATCAACTGCATCACATCATTTGTTTGTTGTGCATCTTTGATCTGCTGTCTCAGCATAGGCTTGACTTGCATCTATGCTAAGAGTCCAACTAACGAAGAAACTTCCATCTGCACATTCATCTATCGCAAAGAGACCAACATATCTCGTTTATGGCATACTAGGGAACTCAACTGTGCCTTCCTTGAAGAAGAAGAAGACTTTCGACTAAGTGCATCAGCTACCACATTCGCCTTACCAGGATGATACTCGATGGTGCAGTCGTAATCATTGATCAACTCCATCCATCACCGTTGTCGCATGTTCAACTCATGTTGTGAAAAGATGTACTTCAGATTCTTATGATCCGTAAAAATTTGACACACTTCCCCATACAGGTAGTGTCTCCAAATCTTTAACGCATGAACCACAGCTGCCAACTCTAAGTAATGAGTCGGATAGTTCTCCTCATTCTTTTTAAGTTGTCACAAAGCAAAAGAAACCACATGATCTTCCTGCATCAGCACACAACCTAAACCTTTCTTGGAAGCATCACAGAAAACAACATAGCCCTTCCCAGGCTCTGGCAGGATTAACACTAGGGCACTGGTCAACTTCTCCTTCAAACTCTGGAAATCTTGCTGACATCGATCATCCCAGACAAAAGGTACATCCTTCCTCATCAACTTTGTCATCGGTAACACAATCACAGTGATGTCCTTGATAAACCTCCGGTAGTATCCTGCTAAACCCAGAAAAATGTGAACTTCTGTCAGCGTCTTTGGTTGCTTCCAATCTGCAACGGATTCCACCTTCTTCGGATCTACTTTGACTCCTTCAGCAGATATTACATGACCCAAGAAAGTCACCTCTTCCAACCAGAACTCACACTTACTGAACATGGCATACAACTAATGTTGGCGAAGAAGAGTCAACGCTTGCCGAAGATGTTGCTCATTCTCTATCCTGTCCTGACTATAGATCAAGATGTCATCTATAAATACTACAACAAACTGATCTAAGAATGGATGGAACACTCTATTCATCAGGTCCATGAAAGAAGCAGGTGCATTGGTTAGCCCAAACGGCATAACCACAAACTCAAAGTGACCATACATCGTCTTGAAAGCTGACTTTGGTATGTCATATGTCTTTATCCTCAACTGATGATATCCAGACCATAGATCGATCTTTGAAAACATTGTAGCACCACGCAACTGATCAAATAGATCATCTATCCTCGGTAATGGGTACTTGTTCTTGATCATGACCTTGTTCAACTATCGGTAGTCTATACACAACCGCATCGAACCAACCTTCTTCTTGACGAACAACACGGGAGCACCCCAAGGCGATGTGCTTGGTCGGATGAAACCTTTGTCCAACAACCCTTGCAATTGCTTCTTAAGCTCTGCCATATCCACTGGAGCCATCCTATACGGCGTCTGTGCAACTGGCTATGTTCCTGGAACTAGATTGATCTCGAAATCATTCTCTCGGGGTGGAGGAACACTAGGAAACTCCTCAGGAAACACGTCTGCAAACTCTCGGACAACTAGAACCTCTTCAAGGTTAAGACATTTTGCCTTAGCTGCTACAACGGTATCCACCACGTGAGCTAATAACGCCTCACATCCTTATCTTAACAACCTATCTGCCACCATAGCTGATACCAGACACGTCGGGAGAATCTTCCTATCTCCTTGGAAGATCCACTTCTCCCCATCCTCATCAAACACTGCCTGCTTGGAACCGCAGTCCAAAACCACCTTATACCTTTCTAAGGTATCCATCCCAAGGATAACATCAAAACCATGCATCTCAAGTGGTATAAGATCTACTTGAATGTGGTGTCCCGAGAAAGACAAGACACAAGATGGACACTCTTCTCGAAGCAACGAGGAACCATCAAGAGGGGTTTCTAACAACAAGCTATCCTTCTTACAGCTAACAGGTAAACGACAATTTTCAAGCATACTATAGGTGATAAAAGTGTGTGTAGCACTCGGGTCCACCAGAGAAGATATAAAGCAAGAAGAAGACATATCAAAATGAAATAACTCCATCTGACCTGTCACTACTCGTGGGTTGACTGTCGCCTCCGGCTGACTCATAGCATAGAATCGATCCGTTGCTCGCTGTCCACGTCCTCTGCTTCCTTGAGCAGACGATCCCGCTTGGGACGCTTGACCGCGTCCTCGTCCTATGCTACCACTTGGCTGCTGTCGATCTGATCCTTGCTAATTCTGCCTCGGCTGCTGTGTCACTTCAACATCTCTATTCAGGCAATTGAACCTCCAATGCCCGATCTGACCACACAGATGGCATGCTCTATCGTCAACCCGTGGCCTAGATGGCCCTGTCACTGCCACAGAAGCTGTACTTTGTGCCTTAGATGGTGAAGAAACATAACCTCTTCCTTTACTTGGAGACCACTGAGACGGTCCACCAGAACCTCTCATCACGGACGGTGCTGGAAACATTGGCTTCTTGAAGCCACCAAACCTCTGACCCTAAAAATGTGCAGGTATCTTCTTAGCCATAGACTCTCTCTTCTCCCTACCTGATCGTTCGATCCTTCAGACAGATTCCACAAACATAGCAAACCTCTCTCGATTCTCCAACGCAGACACAGGTGTTGTCAGCTCTGAACTCAAACCCTTCTCGAAACGTCTGATCTGTTCCTCATCTGTCACTACCATGTGAGGAAAAAACCTCAGCAGATCCATGAACTTGGCTTCGTACTCGGTGATGTTCATCGTCCCTTGTCGCAAGCTCTCAAACTGACTGATCTTCTCATCCAGATATGTTTTCGGGAAGTATCTGGTGACGAACTCACACTGGAAAACCTCCCAACAGATCACCTCACCAGGCCGCTTCTCTTCCTCGATGGTCCACCAGTGACCAGCACTACCTTTCAGAAGGTAGACAACGTGCTTCACTATTTCTGCTTCAGGGATGTCAAGGATCCAGAAATTCTTTTCAAGACTTGTCAGCCACAGATTTGCATCCGCTGGATCATCCATTCCAGCATAATCCGAAGCTCCAACTCAGCGAAGCCATTCGAAAGTCTTCCCAATACCCGATACTTCTCCATGGGGAGCCTGTTCTCGCAGAGGAGGCACTGGCAATCGCTCAACCATGAGATTCATCGTAGCCATGATCTGTGCCATAAGCTGTTAGTAGGAAGGATGTACAAGAATGGATGGGTTATGTTGGGGGACCTCAGGCACCAGATCTTCATGTGCCTGCCCAAAAGCTCCATCAACCGATGCAGCATCACTGTGCTCATCAACATGTTCTTCATGGTTTCCAGACATCTTGGCTTTTCTTCCACTGAGGCAGAAGAAAACTATGAGAAAATCTGGAAAATGCACAAGAACAAACACAACCTAGTCCTAAATATCTGTAGACTCAGTGAACCTAAAGCTATGATACTAAAACTTGTGGCAACACATCCTACTATTAACATATAGCGAGGTGTTATGCAAAAACGTGCGGAAATCACCATAACCACAGATTACCAAAACACGGGTTAATTAAAACCAATTGAGGAAAACTGATGAACTAAGAAACTATTACATTCCAGTCCACATCCTGCAAGAAAACAAGTTATATATATAAGCCTTGATACATGTTCACAAATTATGGAAATAGCTGTCTTGTCACCACGTGAGTTCATCACCTGTTTATACATACATAAAGGCCCACATCCAGCCAGCAGTAGGGTATATAAAACATCTACAACTGTACACCGTGAAACAATGTCAAAACACTGCCACGGACCTGAGAGTACAGGGATGACTCTAAGACTCTACTGCAAAACATCCAAAACAGTAGCATATCCATCGCTTGCCTTCTACTGCTCTTCTTGCTGCTCGGCCGCAACCCCGCGACCACCACCACGCCTAGTGCGACCACCTAAAAAGGGTGTAAACCAGCGGGGTGAGACAATTGAACATTGTCCCAGTATGAAATATAACTCCCTGCTGAAACTACAAAACCTCAGATATGTATATAAAGCAGATAGCTGATGAGAAGTATAACAAGAGAAGTTAAATAAAGTAAAGCTGTTCATACTAAGCAAGCTTACGAGGAGTATAAGTATTTCTTTGTGGAGCAGGATTAATCAAGATATATAAGTCCTACTACATAGGAGGAACATATAAGAAACTGCAAGATATGACAAGATTAATCTACACCAACAAGGCCTCGACCCATGTTTTGTGTTTGTCTTAAGCAGTAGTACTATTCAGATGAATTACGTATTATTATTATTATGCACTGAGGAAGTGAGTTGTACCGCTCAGATCCAACCTTAGGTTGCGAAACCCAAGTCGGTGCCATACAAGGTCAATGGAAGAGCCGGACTCCATGACCTTCTCCGCCTCATGGTCAGTGCATGAATACAACACAAGCAGGACCGCAGTCTCATGCTGAAGTGGTCTTAGACACAGGGTCAGGCTACCCTCTGCCTAGCCCGCCTCGGTACATGTCACAGTGCTAGTGAAACTGAGCCACAGGCATGTTCACCGTGCTCTGAGACATGACCGCATTCATGCTCCTCATATCACATATCCTGAGCCATGGGCCTGTTCACCATGCTCTTCATCACAATTGGGCTACAGACCTAAATTTGCACCCTGGAGTCTACAACCGAAGTTGCACTCTTACCTCCTCACTTTAGGCTAGGAGAAACCTCGCATACTCAACAATATGTGCTCTGGGTTAACCCACAGGAGAACCCATTTCACCATCACCAATTCCTGACGATGATGGATCTATGACCAGGGCAACTATATGATATATTTCACTGTGATTATTTAGTATCTTTTAGATGGATTGCAAGATTCAACCAAGTTGTATAACATGCGAGCTATAACAAGAAATAAACAACATAAACTCAACATTATGCTTTTGCTACAATTCACATCATACTGATCTATCACAAGGATCATCACATGCCATGGGATCTCAATCCCTCAACACATAGTGCCACTACCTCTCAAGGCTTACATCATCATAATGGAACAACATTCTTAAAGTTCCTGTTATCTCATCGTTCTCATTAATTCATTTCTCATAGCCTTCTATTTGGCTATGCATCACCTGCATGGTTAGCATTATTCAATAATCATCATGAATAACTTAGAAACTCATATCATCAATCACAGGGTGACATTAAGGATTAAATGCTTTATCAACACAAAGTGACATTAGTGATTTATCCTTTTCTAAGTCAGGCCTCATCTTATGATCACATGTATAAGGCACATCATTAAAAAACTAATTATGTGTTTATCTTCGTCTCAGTATAAAGCAGATAACCAATGTGATCACTTCATGCATATAATCATGTTAGATACAAAGGACTAACATTACTATTACCATTATCATTATCATCACCCTTATATAAACAAGGAGTTACCATCGTTTTAAGCGAGAACATATAAAACACTCAGGTTTCCAAGATACGTGTAACCCTCACTTAGAACACCAAGGACCCTCACTAAAACTATATCGGGCAGGGCTCACCCTCACCATAGGTCGTATTGGGCAACCTGCCCTCACTCAAAGCTTATCATCTAACGGCTAGCACACGACGCTACGTTGCCACCAAGGTAACCAGTGTGCAGCAGTGCAACACTGCATCACAAGAGGGATATCGTGCGGGGTGTCGGGCACTCCCTTATCGGGAAACACCCGTCACAACTCATGGTGTTATCGGCCGATACAAATCCATCTATCAGGCATGTGATGCCCATCTCAGGCTTGCCCAGCAACGCCCGTCACAAGGCAGCTATCAGCCAGGTCAACCCACAAAAGATAACGACCAAGGGAGGTAGCTCATCCATGTATCGTGCAACCCACTGGACCAAGGCCTAACGGCCGTCACATGATAAGATAGAAGCATGACGCCCGTCACAATAGGCTTATCGCCCAAGAGTTTAAGAGGGTTGTCGGGCAGCACCTCACCATGCCCACAACAACCAAGGTACCACTCACAAAGTCATCTTCTTCCTCAGCATAAGGTCACCTAAAACACTATGAAGATAGCTCACCTCAATCAACTAAGAAAAAGGGGTTTTTGCACATCTACCATCACCATCAAGCTCACCCTTCTAGCCCATGGTGAGAGGAGAGTGTTGCTTAAGCAATTAGAACACAAGCTCACCTCAATCGGCTAAGAATGAGGGGTGTTGCTCATGCCACTAGGAACTCAAGCTCACTCCTCTAGACCAAGGGGAGAAAGGAGTATTGCTTACCAAGGAACCCTAAACCACAAGGATCAGCCAACAAGGAAAAACTAAACAAGAACTAAACTACTAACATGCATAGCCGATCATGGACATAACAACATATAAGAACATGGAAAGAGAGTAGTGTAGTTAGGGTTAGGAGTTATGTAACCCGCCTCAAGCAAGATCCAAGCACCACCAAGCAAGGAATATGGAGGCTCCAAGCCTATCGGCCACCACTTGCTCCTTCAAGGGGTGTCGGCCAACAAGCTTCTCCTTCCAAGGGATATCAGCCACCACTAGCAAGGAAGAGGGGGATATCGTGCACCAAGGTGGAGAGGAACCAAAGGACCAAAGGAACTCCTAGCTAAGGAAAGGAACCACCTATATAGAAGGAAGGGAGGAGAAAATAAGATTGGTCCAAGCAAGGTGTCACCTACCTAGGGACACTTGTCCTAGTGCACGATCAACCACTCTAGCAAGCTCTATACACATGTCCAAGGTATGTACCAAGTGTCCACTAGTGGTGACACAAACGAGGTCAAAGCTTGGTCAAGGATTTAGGGCGACACTCCCAATCCCCATGGGCGACACACTTCCTCCTTGTCCGATACACTCTCCTCTAGGCTGATACAAGGCTCAACCAAACCAAAGCAAGGAACCTCAAGGCCCAACAAGCTCAACCAAGCCCAAAAGAACTCCAGCAAAAAGCCCAAACCTTCATTTCTACCCTAGAGGAAGCAGAGAGAGAGACAAACACCTCTCAAGGTGACAAACTTGCCCACAAAACCCTAGACTTGGGTTATTTGCAAGTAGCCCCTTCAACTCTCAACAAAGCACAACCAAACCCTAATCACCACTAAAAGTGATTAGGAAGCACCAAGGCATCAAGGTTAAGCAAAGCAAATAGGGTAAACCCTAAACGAAGGTGAGGGTCCTTACACCATCAATGAACCACACTTTTTAAGTGTCTTAGATAACAGACCCTTGCTTGTCAGACCCAAAAATGCTTAGGAGGTTGGCTTCAATGAACCACCATTCTTTTAAGTGGGGGTAATTAAGGAAATTTATAACTTTCTTAAGTTTGTGATTCAATAAGATAAAGAATTCCACAATGGCATCGATGATCCACCACTCTAGGAGAAATGGGGTAATTAAGGAAGTTTGTAATTTCTTTAAGTTTGTGATTCAATAAGATAGATCATTCCATAAAGGTATCAATGAACCATCGCTTTCTAAGTGTCTTGGATAGAAGGCTCTTGCTTGTCATGCCCAAAATTCTCAAGAGACTGGATTTAATTAACCATCTCTTTTTTAAGCAGGGGTAATTAAGGAAATTTATAACTTCTTTAGGTTTGTGATTCAATAAGATAGATAATTCCACAATGCCATCAATGAACCACGCTTTTTAAGTGTCTTACATAATAGGCCCTTGCTTGTCAGGCCCAAAATGCTTAGGAGGCTGGCTTCAATGAACTACCACTTTTTAAAGTGGGGGTAATTATGTAAATTTATAACTTTTTTAAGTTTGTGATTCAATAAGATAAAGAATTCCACAATGGCATTGATGATCCACCACTCTAGGAGAAATGGGGTAATTAAGGAAATTTGTAACTTCTTTAAGTTTGTCATTCAATAAGATAGATCCTTCCACAAAGGCATCAATGAACCATCACTTTTTAAGTGTCTTGGATAGCAGGTCCTTGCTTGTCATGCCCAAAATGCTCAAGAGACTGGATTCAATTAACCAACACTTTTTTAAGCGGGGGAAATTAAGGAAATTTATAAATTCTTTAGATTTGTGATTCAATTAGATAGATAATTCCACAATGCCATCAATGAACCACACTTTTTAAGTGTCTTAGATAACATGCCCTTGCTTGTCAGACCCAAAAATACTTAGGAGGTTGGCTTCAATGAACCACCCCTCTTTTAAGTGGGGGTAATTAAGGAAATTTATAACATTTTAAAGTTTGTAATTCAATAAGATAAAGAATTCCAAATGGCATGATGAGTCACCACTCTAGGAGAAATGGGGTAATTATGGAAATTTTTAACTTCTTTAAGTTTGTGATTCAATAAGATAGATCGTTCCATAAAGGCATCAATGAACCATCACTTTCTAAGTGTCTTGGATAGCATGCCCTTGCTTGTCATGCCCAAAATGCTTAGGAGATTGGATTCAATTAACCACCACTTTTTTAAGCGGGGGTAATTAAAGAAATGTATACCTTCTTTACGTTTGTGATTCAATAAGATAGATAATTCCATAATGCCATCAATGAACGATGATTTTTAAGTGTCTTAGATAACAAGCCCTTGCTTGTCAGGCCCAAAAATGCTTAGGAGGTTGTCTTCAATGAACCACCACTCTTTTAAGTCGGGGTAATTAAGGAAATTTATAACTTTTTTAAGTTTGTAATTCAATAAGATAAAGAATTCCACAATAGCATCAATGAGCCACCACTCTAGGAGAAATGGGGTAATTATGGAAATTTGTAACTTCTTTAAGTTTGTGATTCAATAAGATAGATCGTTCCATAAAGGCGTCAATGAACCATCACTTTCTAAGTGTCTTGGATAACAAGTCCTTGCTTGTCATGCCCAAAATGCTTAGGAAACTTGCTTCAATTAACCACCACTTTTTAAAGTGGTGGTAATTAAGGAAATTTATAACTTCTTTCTGTTTGTAATTCAATAAGATAGATAATTTCACAATGCCATCAATGAACCACACTTTTTAAGTGTCTTAGATAACAAGCCCTTGCTTGTGTGGCCCAAAATACTTAGAAAAATAGCTTATGAACCACCAATCTTTTAAGTGGGTAATTAAGGAAAGTAACTTCTTTAAGTTTGTGATTCAATAAGATAGATAATTCCACAATGGCATCAATGAGACATCACTTTTTTAAGTGTCTTAGGAAAAATTATAGTTTTAACCTTCAAGTTAGTGATTGAATAAATACATAATTCTAAAATGCTAAAGAGGCTAGCATCAATGAACCGCCATCTAGAAGTGGATAATTAAGGGAATTTTGTAGTTTCAACCTTCAAGTTTGTGAATGAACAAAATACATAATTCCACATTTTAATGGGTGATTGTTACATGCGTATGTTTCTACAATACAATTTTAGTGAAAGGATAACATGCCCTTGCTTTCCAAGCCCAAAATGCTTAGGTACTTAGAAAATTTATAGTTTTGGCCTTCAACTTTCTATGTGGGTACTTAAGGAAATCTATAGTTTCAACCTTCATGTTTAAGTCTAGATTTTGTGGGTAATTAGGAAAAATTATAGTCTCAACTTACAAGTTTGAGTCTAATTTTATTTTATAAGTGGGTAAATAAGAAAATTTTGAGTTTCAACTTACAAGTTTGGATCTAATTCTACTTTGTGTGCAGTCCATTTAAGAAAACTATTCTTATATACCAATAAAATGCTTAGGAGGTTGGCCTCTTTTTAAGCAGGTAACTGGGAAAATTTATAGTTTCAACTTACAAGTTTGAGTCCAATTCTATTTTTTACCTGTGTAATTAAGGAAATGTATAGTTTCAACTTTCAGGTGTGAGTCTAATTCTACTTTTTAAGTCGATGATTAAGGAAATTTCTAGTTTCAACTTGCAGGTTTGAGTCTATTTCTACTTTATATGTGTGCATCCATTTTAGAAAATTCTTCTTGTATAAAAATATGCTTAGGAGGTTGGTCTCAATGAAAACCACTTTCTAAGTGAGTAATTAGGGAGAATTTATAGTTTTGGATTAAAAGTTTAAGTCTAATTTGATTTTTTAAGTGGGTGATAAGAATATTTATAGTCTCAACTTGTAGGTGTGGGTCTAATTCTACTTTTTAAGTTGATAAAAAGGAAATTTATAATTTCAACTTGCAAGTTTGAGTCTATATAGTTCCACTTCTATAAGTGTACACCCATTTAAGAAACTCATTCTTCTATACAAAGAGAGAAAGGTCATGAAATTTGAAACTTCTACATTCAAATGCTTTGGAGGCTAGCCTCAATGAATCAAAACTTTTTTAAGTGTCAAATAGGGAAATTTATAGTTTCCACCTCCAAGTTTGAGCCTAATTCCACTTTTTAAGTGGGTAATTAAGGAAATTTATAGTTTTAACTTACAAGTTTGAGTCTAATTTTATTTTTAAGTTGGTAATTAAGGAAATTTAGAGGTTTAACTTACAAGTTTGAGTCTAATTCTACTTTTAACGTGTACATCTATTTAAGAAAACCATTCTTCTATACAAAGAGAATGCTTAGGAGGTTGGCCGCTTTTTAAGCAGATACTTGGCAAAATTTATAATTTCAACTTACAAGTTTGAATCTATTATTTAAGTGAGTAGTTAAGGAAATTTATTATTTCAATTTGCAAGTGTGAGTCTAATTCTACATTTTAAGTCGATATTAAGGAAATTTATAGTTTCAAATTGCAAGTTTGAGTCTAATTCTACTTTATACTTGTACCTCCATTTAAGAAAATCATTCTTCTATAAAAGAAATGCTTAGGAGGTTGGCCTCAATGAGTACCACTTTTGAAGTCGGTAATTATGGAAATTTATAGTGTTGACTTATAAGTTTAAGTGTAATTCCATTTTTAAGTAGGTGATCAATGAAATTCATAGTCTCAACTTGCAGGTGTGGATCTTTCTAATTTTCAAGTTGATAACTAAGGAAATTTACAGTTTCAACTTGCAAGTTTGAGTCTAATCATTCTTCTATACAAAGAGAGCAAGTTTGCATCTTCTACGTTCAAATGCTTTGGAGGTGAGCCTCAATGAACCAAAACTTTTATAAAGTGGAAAATAGGTTTCTATAGTTTCCACCTCCAAGTTTGAGCCTAGTCCCACGTTTTAAGTGGATAGCTGAGGATATCTATAGTTTCAACTTACAACTTTGAGTCTAATTTTATTTTTAAGTGGGTAATTAAGGAATTGTATAGGTTCAACTTACAAGTTTGAGTCTAATTCTACTTTATATGTGTACATCTATTTAAGAAAACCATTCTTCTATACAAATAAAATTCTTAGGAGGTTGGCCTCTATTTAACTAGGTAATTAGCATAATTTATAATTTCAGCTGACATGTTCAAGACCAATTCTATTATTTAAGTGAGTAATTATGGATATTTACCATTTCAATTTGTATGTGTGAATCTGATTCTACTTTAAGTCGGTAATTAAGGAAATGTATAGTTTTGACTTGCAAGTTTGAGTCTTATTCTACTTTATATGTATATATCCATTTAAAAAAATCATTCCACTATACAAAAACATGCTTAGGAGGTTGTCCTCAACAAACACCATGTTTTAACTGGGTAACTAGGGAAATTTATAGTTTTTGATTTACAAGTTTAAGTCTATATTCTTTAAGTGGGTGATTAAGTATATATATAGTTTGAACTTGTAGGTGTGGGTATAATTCTACTTTATAAGTTGATAACTAAGAAAATTTATAGTTTCAACTTGCAACTTTGAGTCTAATTCTACTTTTTTAAGTGTACATCCATTTTAGAAAATCATTAGTCTATACAAAGAGAGCAAGGTCCTAAAATTTATTCATATGTATTCAAATTCTTTGGAGGCTAGCCTCAGTGAACCAAAACATATTAAAGTGGAAAATAGAGGAATTTATAGTTTCCACTTCCAAGTTTGAGTCTAATTCTTGTTTTGGGCGTGTATATCTATTTAAGAAATTGATTCTTCTATATGATGAGAAAGATTGGGAAATTTGGAATCTCTACCTTAATTTAACTACATAGAATGGGGGAGAACATATATTTGTGTATTATATTCAAGAGGGCTAGCCTTTATGTATGACTTATGAGAGGTTGGAAATACCAATTTACATTGTGTCACTAATTTTGATATACATGAACATCTAAACAAACTTACTTAACACTCCCCCTCAAACTGCTCACGTTACAATCATATTCTAGCTTCGTAGGTAATTCTATGGATTTTATATAACCCTAAGATTGTTGCTATTTTATTAGTAATGTAGCACCTTCTGCTTTATTTTAACTTTGGTAGTCTCAAATATTATATAAATAACTCATAACCATGACTTAAGCATACCACATGGTCTGGTGTTCTAGTTGATATAGGATTACCCCATACATATATGGGGGATAATTAATGATATTTTAGGAAATAATTAATAAGTAAACTTTTTTTAGCAATATTATCAAACTAATATTGTATGGTTGTATATAATTCAATTAGGAATCTAATGCAAAAGAATGAACTAAATCATATTTAAAATGAGGCAGTTATGATATTTTTAGCAACATGTACCGTGCTCGGCAACTGCTGAGAATCGGATTTTTTAGCGAAGCAAAATCCAATGACCCAAAACTCAGCGACCCAAATCTCAGAGACCCAAAACCTAGTGACCCAAAACTCAATGACCCAAAGCCCATCTATCGTCGAGAATCACTGCCTAGGATAATCAATCTTAAAACACCAATAACTCGGGTCGTACATATTCTTTTTTAAATGAAACAAAGTGTGTTAGAAATGTCATCTAATCCTCTATCTTTTCAGACCCTTAGTATGACTCAAAGAAGACCTAGAAGATGATTTCTAAGGGAATTTTTGGGTAGAACGTAAAGAATAGTAGAAATCAAAAATTTCATCATATATTTGACTTTTTAGTGGTTTTTAATCATTGATCCTTCATTATCCTCATGTTACCTTGCTCAGAACTCCCCACTTTGTCAAATAAAGTTTTCACTTAACCTTTGTTCTTCTTCTTCTTCTACTCTAAGCCAAATGTTTTTTAGCTTATTTTCTCACTAGCAACTTGTTTGTGAGGAGATCTTGTGGCTTGAGATGAGATTCAGTATGTGTGATCCAAGATCCAAGCTTGTTCGGTGGACAGACTTTGATGAGTGGTCTGTGACAAAACTTGTGAGTGAAAAATCATCTCCTAACCAGATTTACAGCACACAAATTCAAATAATGATATTTTAGTCGTGCTCTCTGATGATTGTCATGAAATTGATAAATTTATGTAGTGATTTTTAGTCGTACAAATGTTTTTTTAATTATATGTTAGTGTTGTTATATCATGTAAAAAGTTTCTATGTGATTTGTTGTGATTGATAGATGATGAAATGGTATATCTATAGGCATTGCCAAAGCTATGTTTCTCTAATTCATGACTAAAGAGTCAAATTGTGGTTTGTGAAAACTGTGAAAATTGCTAGATGATTTTATGTACCTAATACAAAAGCTTAATTAACAAAAATAGGATAATCATTAGTTATGACGATGAATCTTGTTAAAATCAACTAAATATCACTAGATGTTAGATTCCCTGGTCACTGTAGAATCCTCATAGGAGGCCTGTGATGTGAGGGAATGTGCTTCTTGATTGGAGGTCTCAAATAGGTTGAGGTAAGTTGGAGTGCACCGGGTGGGGGTCTAGGCCAATGAGGGTGGACTCCTTATATGATTGGTATCCAACACCAACTTGGGAGGCAGGTGGTACCTGAGTTATGAGTTATGGCGATCAGTCATTTTCGATAGGTCCACTGATGCACAACAAGCCTAAGGTCTTTGAATCCCTACCTGAGTACCCAGGTTGAGAGGAGTCTGAGATATTCATCCTCTCCCATTATCCACCAAGAGTTAGACGTGGTGATGCCAGTTGTAGACATGGTATTAAGACTATAGACTTAGAATCATGGGCATGCTTCTAAGTCTTGTACAGTGAGATCATAGCTTTCTGTGATACTTTTACATGTTGTGATACACCTCACGTGAGTCCAATGGCATAATAGATGGATTTAAAATCAAGTGAATGGATTTAAATTATCCTTTTTTGTATTTAATATTAGTTTTCAATTGCCATGTTGAATGATTTATAGTTTTAAACTATCATTCTTACATCCTTTGTGTATAAGTTCTATCACGTGTAAATATTAAAATATATTGATTACCTATTGGTTTTATACTCACTGAGCTAGTAGCTCGTCAACCTACTCAACAATTTTTTAGGTAAAGGATTATCTCTTTTTGAGGAGGCAGAAGTCAAATTTTATCAAGAGTAGAATATAGGTCCTGAACAAGTATTTAGAATAGATAGATTATATCTTATCCTTCCTCTAAAACTTTGGAATGACAGAGTGAGAAAAGTGATCATCTCATGATGAAATGTACATGATATATATCAAGTGTGAAACAATTTCATATATTTAGTAGTCTAACTATGTTGTATCCTTAATGTTATGTTTGAATGAGATGTTACTGATTAGTAAATGATGTTACTATATGTTTGCGAGAAAAAAGATAAGGCTGAATTTCATTATATGATCAAAATTTGATGGATAGGCTAATCTCATTGGTAGGCCCAAACCTGGATTAGTGGGTTTGGTTCATGTCAGCTCATGAGACCCAAATTGCTTAAGAGGCTCACCTCAATGAACCGTCACCATTTAAAACAAAAATAGAGAAATTTATAGTTTCATTTGCAAGTTCCAATCTAGTTCCTTTAATTTTCATGTGATTAGTTGGGTAGGTGCAAACTTGTGTGGTTTGTTGTCTAATGTTGATGGGATTAACTTGCAGTGAAAGTGATTAAATGCATCAAAAATTTTGTACCAATTTCATCTGCATGATGAGAGGATCAAGTTGCACGTGGAGAAATCCAACAATAGTAGGGTATGATGGATATGGTTGAAGGTTGTTGGATGTCGAAGGTGAGTACAATTAATAGCATCCTAGTAGTGTCAATGGTAGATCTCATTTTTATAGGTCTTGATCTTCTATTCATAGGCGGAGGCAAGGTCTTGAAACCCTCCCATCCACCATGGATTTAAGGTTTTGGCCTCCATGGAGGCAAAGAGACAATGGAAGAAGTAGATGAAGGGTTTGTGGTGTTATGTGTCACTATTAGTAGGTGAGGGGTCATGGCGATCATTAAAAGTCAAATCATGACTCCCTTTAGAAGGTTGAGTAGGAGAACCACCAGTTGTTAAGTCCAGATCAGCATTTGGTTGGAACGCGCAAGAGCACCATCAATGTTAAATGTGGGATTTCCTTTGGAAGGTGGACTCATAGTGTCCATCAAAACGTGTGATCTCAAAACAACCATGAGAAGGAAGCCAATGTTAGACACACTAGGTTTTCTTTAGTTGTCAACTAAAGCAAGAGCACAATGAGCAAAATTGATGGTTTGAAAAAATGATGGAAACTGATGATTTGGTAGATGCAAGCCCACTCAGGGGGGCTATTGGAGTAAGGGTGATGGTTTGCGTAGATGGAGCATCTTCCTAAGGAATGCCAACTAATGGAAGGGCAGATCAATGAAAATAGATGGCTTGGCCAGTGTAATGTGATCTGATGGTTTCAACAATCGACAAAGGAACGGATCATCAAAAATATGGTTTGTTTATTCAAAATTTTCTTGGGTTAGGTAGTCAGTTAGCGAGACCACCTCCTTCTAAAAATATATCATACAATGAAACTCAAGCATGTCATGAAAACTAGAGAAATGGATCAAAACCCTATAAATTAAAATAAAATCGATAAACCCTAAATGTTAGCTAGTTGTAAACTAAAATGATGAAAATGAGTGCAAAATTATGCGAAAAATGAATTTAAATCGAGGATGAATATACATTTATCAATAACCATATAATTAGGTAGGACCAAGATATTGATCTATTCAATATTTCATCATCTTCATTCACTTGTTAGATTCACTAAACAACCTAATATCATACTATCACCATATTTGGTGTGATACCATGCATAAATGTAATCCACCTTGTGTAAAAAGACTAAGTTTAGTGGTATGTACACTAAATCATTATGGTAATTATTGTAAATAATCGTGTACTCCATATTATACACATTTGCATCTTATACATGTTAATATTATATGAACTTGTATATGACATGTCCTCAATTACCCCTGATATAGGGATTACAAGTGCACTCCTGATCCATGTGAAATGGGAGGCTTCCAAGTACAAAAATCATTGAAACTAGTGTACCAACAATTTGCAATATTCTAAATACAAACATAATACCCAAACCTATATGCATACCCAACTTATATCTTATATCTTGACCATCAACCAAATATAGGAAAAATTCAAAACCTTTTGAGTAAACATGTTATCTTATTTTTCAAGATACCTAGAAATCCACTAACCTTTTCTCCATTATATGAATATAAAATCATTAGTGATTTAATAATGTATTTGATTTCCTTCAAAATAAAACAATATATTCGAAATTTCTAGTTACATTTTAGGGCAAGCGCTAAAAGTCATTGTTAGCTATGTATGGACCAAATTTGACCTCAACCCAATCTCTAGGATATATTATATGATCAAAACATCACACTTGCAATAATCCTCAATTTAATCAAAGATACATAAATCAATCCTTAATTCCTTGAATTGGAGTCGTGGATCATCATTTTTATCCAATTAGTATAATTAAATAACTAAGTTTATATTTCATGGATTTATCATAAATTTGGCCAAGTATAATTTATGACTTATATAAATCTATGTTTTTATACATCAACAATCTAACCACCAAATTTGAGAAACTTATTATACAAGTTTGAGTCTAATTTTATTTTTAAGTGGGTAATTAAGGAAATTTAGAGGCTTAAGTTATAAGTTTGAGTCTAATTCTACTTTTAACTTGTACATCTATTTAAGAAAACCATTCTTCTATACAAAGAAAATGCCTAGGAGACTGGCCTCGTTTTAAGCAGATACTTGGCAGAATTTATAGTTTCAACTTACAAGTTTGAATCTATTATTTAAGTGAGTAATTAAGGAAATTTATTATTTCAATTTGCAAGTGTGAGTCTAATTCTACATTTTAAGTCGATATTAAGGAAATTTATAGTTTCAACTTGCAAGTTTGAGTCTAATTCTACTTTATACTTGTACCTCCATTTAAGAAAATCATTCTTCTATAAAAGAAATGCTTAAGAGGTTGGCCTCAATGAGTACCACTTCTTAAGTGGGTAATTATGGAAATTTGTAGTTTTGACTTACAAGTTTAAGTGTAATTCTATTTTTAAGTGGGTGATCAATGAAATTCATAGTCTCAACTTGCAGGTGTGGGTCTTTCTAATTTTCAAGTTGATAAATAAGGAGATTTATAGTTTCAACTTGCAAGTTTGAGTCTAATCATTCTTCTATACAAAGAGAGCAAGGTTAGGAAATTTGCATCTTCTACGTTCAAATGCTTTGGAGGTGGACCTCAATGAACCAAAACTTTTTTAAAGTGGCAAATAGGTTTGTATAGTCTCCACCTCCAAGTTTGAGCCTAGTCCCACGTTTTAGGTGGATAGCTGAGGATATCTATAGTTTCTACTTACAACTTTGAGTCTAATTTTATTTTTAAGTGGGTAATTAAGGAATTTTATAGGTTCAACTTACAAGTTTGAGTCTAATTCTACTTTATATGTGTACATCTATTTAAGAAAACCATTCTTCTATGCAAATAAAATTCTTAGGAGGTTGGCTTCTTTTTAACTAGGTAATTAGCATAATTTATAATTTCAGCTGACATGTTCAAGACCAATTCTATTATTTAAGTGAGTAATTATGGATATTTACCATTTCAATTTGTATGTGTGAATCTGATTCTACTTTAAGTCGGTAATTAAGGAAATGTATAGTTTTGACTTGCAAGTTTGAGTCTTATTCTACTTTATATGTATATATACATTTAAAAAAAATATTCCACTATACAAAAACATGCTTAGGAGGTTGTCCTCAACAAACACCATATTTTAACTGGGTAACTAGGGAAATTTATAGTTTTTCACTTACAAGTTTAAGTCTATATTCTTTAAGTGGATGATTAAGGAAATATATAGTTTGAACTTGTAGGTGTGGGTCTAATTCTACTTTATAAGTTGATAACTAAGAAAATTTATAGTTTTAACTTACAACTTTGTGTCTAATTCTACTATTATAAGTGTACATCCATTTTTGAAAATCATTAGTCTATATGAAGAGAGCAAGGTCCTAAAATTTATGCATATGTATTCAAATGCTTTGGGGGCAAGCCTCAGTGAACCAAAACATATTAAAGTGGAAAATAGAGGAATTAATAGTTTCCACTTCCAAGTTTGAGTCTAATTCTTGTTTTGGGCGTGTATATCTATTTAAGAAATTGATTCTTCTATATGATGAGCAAGATTGGGAAATGTGTAATCTCTACCTTAATTTAACTATAGAGAATGGGGGAAAACATATATTTGTGTATTATATTCAGGAGGTCTAGCCTTTATGTATGACTTATGAGAGGTTGGAAATACCAATTTACATTGTGTCACTAATTTTGATATTAATGAACATCTAAACAAACTTAATTAACACTCCCCTTCAAACTGCTCACATTACAATCATATTCTAGCTTTGTTGGTAATTCTATGGATTTTATATAACCCTAAGATTGTTGCTATTTTATTAGTAATGTAGCACCTTCTGCTTTATATTAACTTTGGTATTCTCAAATATTATATAAATAACTCATAACCATGACTTAAGCATACCACATGGTCCGGTGTTCTAGTTGATATAGGATTACCCCATACATATATGGGGGATAATTAATGATAGTTCAGGAAACAATTAATACGTAAACTTTATTTAGCAATATTATCAAACTAATATTGTATGGTTGTATATAATTCAATTAGGAATCTAATGCAAAACAATGAACTAAATCATAGTTAAAATGAGACAGTTATGATATTTTTAGCAACATGTACAGTGCTCGGCAACCGCTGAGAATCGGCTTTTTTAGTGAAGCAAAATCCAATGACCCAAATCTCAGCGACCCAAATCTCAGAGACCCAAAACCTAGTGAACCAAAACTCAACGACCCAAAGCCCAGCTATCGTCGAGAATCTCCGCCTCGGATAGCCAATCTTAAAACGCCAATAACTTGGGTCGTACATATTCTTTTTTAAATGAAACAAAGTGTGTTAGAAATGTCATCTAATCCTCAATCTTTTTAGACCCTTAGTATGACTCAAAGAAGACCTAGAAGATGATTTCTAAGGGAATTTTTGGGTAGAACGTAAAGAATGGCAGAAATCAAAGATTTCATCATATATTTGACTTGGTAAGTGGTTTTTAATCATTGATCCTTCATTCTCTTCATGTTACCTTTCTCAGAACTCCCCGGTTCATCAAATGAAGGTTTCACTTAACCTTTGTTCTTCTTCTTCTTCTCCAAGCCAAATGTTTTTTAGCGTTTTTTCTCACTAGCAACTTGTTTGTAAGGAGATCTCATGGCTTGAGATGAGATTCAGTATGTGTGATCCAAGATCCAAGCTTGTTCCGTGGACAGACTCTGATGAGTGGTCTGTGACAAAACTTGTGAGTGAAAAATCATCTCCTAACCAGATTTACAACACACAAATTCAAATAATGATTTTTTAGTCGTGTTCTCTGATGATTGTCATGAAATTGATAAATATATGTAGTGATTTTCCGTCGTACAAATGTTTTTTAATCATATGTTAGCGTTTTCATATCATGTAAAAAGTTTCTATGTGATTTGTTGTGATTGATAGATGATGAAATGGTATATCTAGAGGCATTGGCGAAGTTGTGTTTCTCTAATTCATGACTAAAGAGTCAAATTGTGGTTTGTGAGAACTGTGAAAATTGCTAGATGATTTTATGTACCTAATATTAAAGCTTAATTAACTAAAATAGGATAATCATTAGTTATGATGATGAATCTTGTTAAACTCAACTAAATATCACTAGATGTTAGATTCCCTGGACACTGTAGAATCCTCATAGGAGGCCTGTGATGTGAGGAAATGTGCTTCTTGATTGGAGGTCTCAAATAGGTTGAGGTAAGTTGGAGTGCACCGGGTGGGGGTCTAGGCTAGTGAGGGTGGAATCCTTATATGATTGGTATCCAACACCAACTTGGGAGGCAGGTGGTACCTGAGTTATGAGTTATGGCGATCAGTCATTTTCGATAGGTCCACTGATGCACAACAAGCCTAAGGTCTTTGAATACCTACCTGAGTACCCAGGTTGAGAGGAGGAGTCTGAGATATTCATCCGCTCCCATTAGCCACCAAGAGCTAGACGTGGTGATGCCAGTTGTAGATGTGGTATTAAGACTACAGACATAGAATCATGGGCATGCTTCTAAGTCTTGTACAGTGAGATCATAGCTTTCTGTGATACTTTTACATGTTGTGATACACCTCACGTGAGTCCAGTGGCATAATAGATGGATTAAAAATCAAGTGAATGGATTTAAATTATCCTTTTTTGTATTTAATATTAGTTTTCAATTGCCATGTTGAATGATTTATAGTTTTAAACTATCATTCTTACATCCTTTGTGTATAAGTTCTATCATGTATAAACATTAAAATATATCGATTACCTATTGGTTTTTATACTCACTGAGCTAGTAGCTCATCAACCTACTCAACAATTTTTTAGGTAAAGGATTATCTCTTTTTGAGGAGGCAGAAGTCAAATTTTATCAAGAGTAGAATATAGGTCATGAAAAAGTATTTAGAATAGAGATATTATCTCTTATCCTTCCTCTAAAACTTGGGAATGACAGAGTGAGAAAAGAGATCAGTTCATAATGAAATGTACATGATATATATCAAGTGTGAAACTCTTTCATATATTGAGTAGTCTAACTATGTTTGAATGAGATGTTACTGATTAGTAAATGATGTTACTATATGTTTGGGAGAAAAAAGATAAGGCTGAATTTCATTAGATGATTAAAATTTGATGGATAGGCTAATCTCCTTGGTAGGCCCAAACCTAGATTAGTGGGTTTGGTTCACGTCAGCTCATGAGACCCAAATTGCTTAAGAGGCTCACCTCAATGAACCGTCACAATTTTAAACAAAAATAGAGAAATTTATAGTATCATTTGCAAGTTCCAATCTAGTTCTTTTAATTTTCATGTGATTAGTTGGGTAGGTGCAAACTTGTGTGGTTTGTTGTCTAATGTTGATGGGATTAACTTGCAGTGAAAGTGATTAAATGCATCAAAATTTTTGTACCAATTTCATTTGCATGATGAGAGGATCAAGTTGCACGTGGAGAAATCCAACAATAGTAGGGTATGATGGATATGGTCGAAGGTTGTTGGATGTCGAAGGTGAGTACAATTAATAGCATCCTAGTGGTGTCAATGGTAGATCTCATTTTTATAGGTCTTGGTCTTCTATTTATAGGCAGAGGCAAGGTCTTAAACCCTCCCATCCACCATGGATTTAAGGTTTTGGCCTCCATGGAGGCAAAGAGACAATGGAAGAAGTAGATGAAGGGTTTGTGGTGTTATGTGTCTCAATTAGTAGGTGAGGGGTCGTGGCCAATCATAAAAAGTCAAAGCATGACTCCCTTTAGAAGGTTGAGCAGGAGAATCACCAGTTGTTAAGTCCAGATCAGCATTTGGTTGGTATGAGCAAGAGCACCATCAATGTTAAATGTAGGATTTCCTTTGGAAGGTGGAGTCATAGTGTCCATCAAAATGCGTGATCTCAAAACAACCATGAGAAGGAAGCCAATGTTAGACACACTAGGTTTTCTTTAGTTGTCAACTAAAGGAAGAGCACAATGAGCAAAATCGATGGTTTGAAAAAATGATGGAAACTGATGATTCAGTATATGCAAGCCCACTCAGGGGGGCTATTGGAGTAAGGGTGATGGTTTGCATAGATGGAGCATCTTCCTAAGGAATGCCAATTAATGGAAGGGCAGATCAATGAAAATTGACGGCTTGGCCAGTGTACAAAAATCATTGAAACTAGTGTACTAACAATTTGTATGAACTTGTATATGACATGTCCTCAATTACCCCTGATATAGGGATCACAAGTGCACTCCTGATACATGTGAAATGGGAGGCTTCGAAGTACAAAAATCATTGAAACTAGTGTACCGACAATTTGCAATATTCTAAATACAAACATAAGACCCAATCCTATATGCATACCCAACTTATATCTTAGATCTTGACCATCAACAAAATATAGGAAAAATTCAAAACCTTTTGAGTAAACATGTTATCTTATTTTTCAAGATACCTAGAAAACTACTAACCTTTTCTCCATTAAATGAATATAAAATCATTAGTGATTTAATAATGTATTTGATTTCCTTCAAAATAAAACAATATATTTGCAATTTCTATTTACATTTTAGGGCAAGCGCTAAAAGTCATTGTTAGCTATGTATGGACTAAATTTGACCTCAACCCAATCTCTAGGATATATTATATGATCAAAACATCACACTTGCAATAATCCTCAATTTAATCAAATATACATAAATAAATCCTTAATTCCTTGAATTGTAGTCATGGCTCATCATTTTTATCCAATTAGTATAATTAAATAACTAAGTTTATATTTCATGGATTTATCATAAAATTGGCCAAGTATAATTTATGACTTATATAAATATATGTTTTTATGCATCTACTATCTAACCACCAAATTTGAGAAACTTATTTACCTCACTATGAGTTGTTACAATGAATTTTATTTAAAAATATTTCCACATTTGATTCACATGTTTCATTTTTATTTATATGGTTTTAGTAATGACGAAAAGGCTACAATGAGCTTCCAAAAAAATATGTTCTAAAAAAATCCACATTGTTGTCAACTAGGGGATTTTTTTTTAACTCTAGCGTTTGACGTCAGCTTTTCCTTTCCTATTTTGGGATATAACGTAAATGAGATCTTTACTAATATCCAAGCCATAATACCAATCTAAAACCCTCAATATCAAGAAAGGAAAACTAGCCACTACTATCTCCAAAGCATCATATGTTCAACAAATTCTTCACAATTATCCCTGAAGAGCCTCAATCCCTCTGAACATCCACCAGTCTCGCTAAAAAACCATACAAGGATCACACACAACACTATCCAGTCAACTTTCCCAAAGAGACCCAATCATTCAACCATGACAAGGAACAAATAACACAATAGAAGGCAAGCAAAGCTCTTTCTCATAGTGAGGCAAACAATTGCAACCTTTGTCGGCATTCCTAGGATTATGATCCTATTCACATTTTGTATGTGCAATGGGTTGTAAGGCCAAACGTGTCCTGAGGTAGAAGAGGAGAAATGATCTAGCAAGATTGCAGATCCCGCGAATGGAAAGTATGTTCTATTTGCCGTCGCAGGTGGCAACATCAGTGGATCGACTTTGATGGTGAGCTTCATTCCTCCCCAACAGTACCCCTTACTGCAAATGAAGTACCACCACCTAATGTGTTTCAACTACTTGATGTAGCTCTAGCCGTTAGATTTTGGATCAACATTAAGGTAGTGGTTTTAGGTAGTATAATTCACTCGGAGGACATCATGCATGCCTTTTCGATACTCAAAGACTAACTAGACTGTAAAAGTGGAACCCTTGGTGATCCTTGAGACCTGACCTATGAGAAGTCACATGTGAAGAATCTGAACCCCCAAGTTAAGTTTTGGTGGAAGTTTTATGGTTTGGGGGAAACAAGCTGGAGTTTGGTGTTGATATGGTGCATACTCACCCTTCTCTCTTTGCTTGATATTTTGAGGATGAAATCCTCTTTAAGGGGTGGAGTGTTGTAACATAGTGAAACTTGGACATATTTTTTTGGCCCTTTTCCAAGCTTTTCCTATCCTTTCTATCATTGGACCTTGATGTTTGAACTGTGTAATTCATAGTGGTTTGGTGATCATTTGTTTAATAATTATACCAATGAAAGGTTTTATGCACAAATAGCGTAGTGAAAGCTTATTTAAGGATCTAAAATGCAATATCACCACTTAAGTGGAGCAATAGTAAATAAATTTGTGCTAGAAGTGCAAGGCCTCAAACCTTGATTAATGTATTGAACAAGCTTAATAACCATAATTAAGTGTTATAAACCTTAATATATCTTTTTGATGTGTTTTGAATCATAAAATGAGCCTAATTTTCAAATTTGGTTCAATTTGGATGTTGTTTGTGCAAGTTATGCAATTTTAGATACATTCTGGACTTTTATACAATTTACCCAATTGGGAGGTTTTCTTTTCAAATTATCACATGAATTAAAATACTTAGATATTCCCTTAACCTTCTCAATATTTTGAACTATGAGGAACCTATTTGCACCTTGGTTTGAAGGTGTTTCTCTCCAAGGGAATTTTGGAGATTACCCTCTTTATAAATGAGCTTCTCTTTAAAAGCTATCAACCAATGGGGTTATTTCTTTGATTGGAGGACGATGGGGATGGCCTAGAAGTATCCATGATCTTTTAGAACTGACATTTGATATACACTAAGTCTCTATGAGCTATCCTCTTGCATGGCCATGAAACCCTAGGCTAAGGACACATGGAAATTCCCATAGACACCTCATGCTTGCCCCCTTCTTTATAAAGCCATATCTACCCCTTCTCACCTCCCAATTCAAAACAAAATTCTCACCTTCTCTTTCCTCAAGCGTATAACATCATTCCTACTCTGTTTGGCCACAAAGGTATTTTCCCAAGGTAAAAGAGGGTGCCTGCCTTGGTGAAGAAGGCTCCTAGGGTTCCAAATTTGCTCTATTTAGGGTTTCTAAAGCTCCATTGTCATGAAAAATGAGTGGTGGGAGTGGAGTGTATGGAACAGAAGAAGGACCTACACCATAGTAGGATGTTGGTGGAGGTGGGATGATGTATGAAGAAAATGAACCGTCTCCTAAAAAGTATGGCCCTGTCGGTCCCCATGCCATGAACTGAGAAATGGGAGTGGGAGTGGACTCAACAACAGAAAGCGCAGGAGTATGAGTAGGAGTAGGAGTAGGAGTGGGATCAGGGGATTTGGTATGAGTGGGTATGGGATCATACGGGCGAGCGTAGTTGGAAAGACTGTTAAAGTAAGTCCACTGGATGCCATAGATGTCATCTCTGATCTATGCAGGGGCATGTTGTGAAGCCACTCAGATATGCACATATGATTCCATCTGTTCAAACAAAGTATGTACAAATAATAAAGACCAGTTGCATAAATTACAAGTAATAAAGATAAATAATAATAATTTGTAAAAGAAATATACATGATACTCATAAATTGTTGTTGACGATAACTTTGTAGGTAGTATGTGGTCGGAGGTTGAGCTGGAAGGGGCAGTACGTACTGGGTATGATACCATCCATAGTGCGCCTACGGACTGAAGATTGTCGCCACTGGTGAGGAGGGACTAAGCTCTGTTCCGCAGTTGCACCTCCTGCCTATAATGATATAACTAGTCCTCAGTCGTATGACCCCTCCCATCTATCCTACTAAGGCGTGGCAAATCTAGAGTAGGTTGTACTTGAACAAATCCAAATTGTCCAAGTACTCTGTCAGGGAAGTGCCACTATACTACTATGTAGCACAATAAAGGCACTCGTTCCAACCAAATATCTTGATCCTCTCAAAATAAGGCAGGAAGTATCTCCAGAATATCAGCATTGTAAAGAGTTAACTGTATCTATTATTCAAATAGATACAACATGTATCATATAAAATAGAGTAAATTGCATGAAAAATACAAAATATATCATACAACATGTTAGTAGAAGTAAGTAAGTTATACCTGAGAGGGAAAAATCTAATCAAATGTTGAATCATAAAATTGGATCGATCCTCTCATAGTATCACTCCTTTTAAGAAATGCAGGTCACCTATTAAATTGACAAACTAAATTTAGATAAACATTACAAAATGTTTGGAAAAATATATAAATAAATTATGTAAATCTTTACATGTAACCCAAGAGAACATCTTCTGGCCACTCCTCCCAGTTCATAACCAGTGAACCTAGGCGTCCAATTCCTAACCTCTCCCAACACCACATCTGTAGTAGACATACACAACCAGACATGTGGGCGGTTTTCCTAGAACGGGTGGTAGCCTTGTACAACTCCCTATACAAGTAAGCTAAAGTTACAGCACTCCAAGATAGAGTGCTATACAACTAGCAAAGTTAGACAAAAGCGGGAGGTACCATACATGAACCTTGTCCCAGGTACTATCAGGAATAAGGTAACTACCTAAAAAGTATAGGAGATATGCTCTAGTATACCTTATCCTATTTTGTATTTGTTGTTCTTCATATCCCAAAGTGAAATCCATATCCCTAAAGGTCTCACACAACCATATCAAGGAGATATGCCCCTTAGACATCCCATCTGGTACATCTCCTAAGAAACTCTCACAAAGTGAAGACCATGAAGAAAATTGCCCCTCATCTACGTCTAAAGAATATGAAGCTATAACCGGTGGCCCATCAATCCTAAGGCCTAAAAGAACTGCAACATCCTGAAGGATTACACTCATCTCAAAATGGGGAAATCTAAAAGTATTGGTAGAGTTGTTGTACCGGTTAACTAAGGCAGTGATTAAATTAGGATTAAGGTGGATATGTCATAGCCTATGAACAAGCCCAAAACCAACCAAAGAAATATTTTTAAAAATACCCAGGTCAGTAATAGGCCATTGTGACAACATAAAGTGGTACTGGGAGAGTCGGAAGGATGCTTGTCTAGGATCCATATCTATGAAAAGTGCAAATATTACATTAAATGAAAAGTAAAAATATTACATTAAATGAAAAGTGCAAATATTGTACAACATATAAGTTTGTCAAGATTCTTCATTAGATAAGATGAAATTAATTCAAATACATGAACTACCAAACAATATTAAAATACAACATGAACTACTAAAAGAGAACTATTACAATAATTAGTTATTGTATTTGATTCAATATCTCATCTAGAGGTTCATAAAATGGCCACATTTGATGTACAACTCGAAGTATCTCTAGATGTGATACTGCTAACTGATTTTTAACTTGTTCATTGATTGGCATTATTTTCTGTTTTGTGTGATCCCAATACCAACCAGGTAGCTCAAGAAGTTCTTCATACATGTGAAACATTTGCTTTAAAAATTACCAATGATATTTTTCTTGTTCTTTTGTCACTATAAATCCTAACTTATTGTACAACAAATCTGGTACGTCATTCCAATCATCATCCAATAGAGTTTGATGAGCAATTTTTCCCTGTAGGCACTTTGTAGCTATTATTTGGATTAACCCTACGGACATGAGAAATGTCCATGTCCTTCGATGAGCCATCTATAAAAAATAACAAATTGAAATTGAAATTTCATGACTTGATTAAATTGAAATTGCAAACTTTACATGACTTGATTAAATTTAAATTGCAAACATTACATGCCTTGAGTAAATTGAAATAGAAAACATTACATGACCAGATATCATATTACATCAGGACAAGTGCATCTATTATGGCCCTTTCTGCCACACTTATGACAATGATATGTATATTGATTTGGATCAACATCCATAGTTGAAGGCCTTCTTTTTTTCTTTGGTCTTCCAGCGTGCCTTCATTTCCTTAGGGGTAATAAGAGATAAATACTTCTGCTTTCATCAAAATGAGGCCAATACCTCTTGTCGAGAATACCACGAAATTCAGTTTTGTATGCGTTTAAATAAGCTTCATTTGTGTAATATGGGCTCACAAGTGCATCAATATCATAATTGATAGATCTTGCAGCTACCCAAACATGAGCACATGGAAAATGTCATTGTTTTGGAAAACCACAATTGCATTCACTTACACCATTTGGATGTACGAAGACTTGAAATCGATGGCTGTCCATGTCATCACCAAGCCATTCATCATTATTCACGCGGATGTTTACTGATAGTTTTTGTGCATCCTATGATACATATACAAGCTTATCATGAAACCTAAAGGGCAATTTAAAACCCTTTTGTGCACGAACACATGCTTGATTATGCCTCTCCAACCACATTGTAATAGAGCGATAGTATGTGGAAACAATAAGTGCATGTATTGGTAAACCTCTAACACCTTTTAAGACTCCATTTAACCCTTCAACATGATTTCTAGTCAATGACCCATACCTGTAGCCTCTGTCATATGTGAGAGACCACTGTACTGGATTTTGGGCTATCAAATACTCTTTAGCCGCTGGTTCTATGGTTTCTATATCATCCATTGGATGATCAAATTCATGTGTATTAGTTGTGGATCCCACCTTCCACAAAAGTTCCTTCAACTCTTATGACTTGAACTTTTGATAGAAGTTCTCACGAAGATATCAAAGACAATAATGATGTTGAGCCTAGTTAAATTTTGACCTAAGTGTTGGAAAAATTCCACTCATTTGATCAGAAATAATACACAGATCTGTACGACGTGGAATGATTGGAATACAAGTTTGTAGAGAACCAAAGAACCACTCCCATGAGTCCTTATTTTCTTCCTCGACAACATCAAAATCAACTGGAAATAGACCATTATCAGCATCTATGCCACATACAATGAGAAGTGTGCCAAAATATTTTCTTGTTAGAAATGTGTCATCAGTAGTAAGAATAGGCCTGCAATAGGTTCAACCCCTCACAACTGGACCGAATGCCCAGAACACCCGCTTGAATCTACGAGTGCTTTTAGTTTGAAGGGTATAATCATCCACAAGGTGGAAAATATATAGTTCTTGGAATTAGTTCTGACAGAAAAATTAGGAATGGCAACAAAGTATGATATGATGATTCTCAGTCTCCAAATATTTTATAGACAACCTTCCTCCTCGCTAGAAATGCCTTCTTGTAAGATATATGGAGCCTTAGTTCAGCATTCACCTTGTCACGGATTTCTCATGTGGACATATCCAATCTTGATACTAGGATTGACATTATCATACAAGCAATATAAGATGATGTGACTTGGAGATGGTCCTGATTCAGAACAATTAGTTGACAATTGTGGCTTGTACTTTAACATTTTACCTTCCACATGTCACTTGCTATTTTGGACTGGCAAGCAGTCAAACTCTAAGGACATCGTTGGTCATGGATACAAACAAATTTAAGATGACAATTATTTGAGTGTTGTATCCGATATTGGACATTATTTTGTACCGACCATTTTTGGATATTCGTCTCAACCATTACAACTTTGGATGTAAATAAAGCACCCTCATATATTTCAGTGCTGGAAGGGTTGTAATTGAGACGAAATTCCTAACGAAAATCTTCCACCCATTGTTCGTCTTGAAAAGCTTCATAGTTGGTATCAATGTGTTCATGTCGAGGCCATTATTTATCAAATATAGATGGAACGAAACTCAATGCTGTAATAGAGTCAGGGAATGGATGTCCATGCTCATCATCAGTTTCAGTCAATGACTCATCATCATGATCACTATTATTATCACCTTCCTGATCACTATCATTATCACCTTCATGATCACTATTATCATCACCTTCTTGTTCAATATTTTGTTCACCCTCATCAACCTCAACACCAATACTCTCAATAGTAGGATTTTGAGAGAATTCAGGTGGTTGATTCCATTCAGCAGTTACATTACTGCTACATGGTTGGGATTCAAATTGATTCAATAAAATAATGAAACTAGATTGTTGGTGGAAAGATGTTTTTTCAAGAAACACATCAATATAGGCATCAGATGAAAGTGCAAATAAGGTTCTATATGCATCATCATCATCATCCACTTGTATGAGCATATGATCTTCTCCAAGGAAATGATATGATATATTGATAGAGAAGTGGTTGGGTTTGATGTCAAGTATTGTATGGATATATGATTTCAGTTCGGATAGGGTATTGATAAGTGAAATATTTTTAGGTCTAACAGATCGACTAGAATAAGACCCATCTGAGAGAAATTGACCATTATATCAAAGCTTGACAATTTGTGAATGCGAACTAGATGCCATGTTCCTATCATTGTAAAATAGTAATTCGGATTTTAGAACACTAATTTAACTTTAGAACAATAATTAATATGAATTAATATTTTTTAGCATGAATTAATTTTTTCGAACATTAACATCATTTTTAGAAGAGTAGTTAATATTTTAGAACAATAATTTTGAATTTTGGAAATAAATTTGGAACAATATTTTTTCTATAACATTAACATTCTAGAACAATAATTTTGGAATTTGGAACAATAATTTTTTGAACAGTAATTAACCTTCAAGTGTCATTTTCTATAATATTATTTTAGGAATGTAGAATAAAATAGTAGCAATATAATTATTTTATTTTTAATATTGCATAGTAATTTTAGGTATAAATTTTTGAATCTAAAAATATAGTAGAAAAATTACCTCAAATGATGAGATCTCAATACCCAAGAACAGAAAGAAGAAAAAGAATCTCGGCCAGACAGCGAAAGAAGAAAAATAGCTCCAAGATCGCCCAGAATCAGCTCCAAGATTGTCCAAAATCAGCTCCAAGCAATATAAATCCGAGCAGGGAACTCCAGAGCAATGGAAGTAGAGAAGTTGAAAAAATGGATGAATGGTGTGGGTTTGAGGGGTGATCTCCTCTCCTTTATATAGGAGACCAATGTGTCCCCGTTGGGGACACATTGTCCCCCCATGTGACAACGACTGCAGCCCGCAACGGCTATGTTGCAACGGTCTAGCCGTTGGGACGTCTCGGGACAGGACGGATTGGTCCCACCGAACGGCAATGCGTCCCGTTTCAAGACGCATTGACCCCACACAGGGACAATGTATCCCAGCTCGGGACGTATTGCTTTCTGGTGGGACCAATACATCTCGATCTGGTGGGACCAATGCATCCAAGATCAGGACACATTGCTCTGTCGCAGAGCAATGCGTCCTGATCCGAGACGCATTGCCTCTGTGTGGGGCCAATGTGTCCAATGCGTCCTGAAGCAGGACGCATTGCCTCGCGAGAGAGCAATGTGTCTCCATAGGGGACACATTGCCTCCAAAATGTGCCATTTTGAGAATTAAGTTCAAGAACATACTATTATGGGAATTAAAATTGGCAAATGTGTCATTTTGATTTTTTTGCCGTTATTATATGTCACTCAATAGAGTCAATAAAATAAATAACGTGACTCTAATTGTTAATTTAAAAATTTACATTCCTATGATGTTAACAAGTTATCGAATGAGATGATTCACGATCCTTTGCAACCACGAAACAGGACATGGTGACAGCCGGCACACATATCCAACACCATGGAGTTCGTGCTGGCAGAGATGATGAACCGGCCGGAGATCATCCGCGCGTCTCAGGCAGAGCTGGACCAGACCATCGGCCGCGACCGCATGGTCGAGGAATCCGACGCTCTCAAGATCCGTTACCTGTCGGCGGCGATCGAGGAAGGACTTCGACTGCACCCCGTCTTGTCCCTGCTGGTCCCGCACTGTCCCAGCGGGACCGTGTTGTTGGCGGTCACACGATCCCTGCAGGATATTGCGTCTTCATCAATGCATGGGAAATCCATCGTGACCCGGAGGCATGGGAGGATCCACTGGCGTTCAAGCCGGAGCGGTTCCTCGATTGCGGGGATGCTGCTTCTGGCCGGTGGGACTTGAGCGGCAACGACCTGTCATATATTCCTTTTGGGTCCGGGCGGCGTATATGCGCGGGGATAGCCATGGCAGAGAGAACGCTGGCGCACGCACTTGCTAGTTGCTACACTACTCCATGGCTTCGAGTGGCTGCCGCCGGGCGACAAGACTAGCGTCGATCTTGAGGAGAATTTTGCAATGGTTCTCAAGAAGAAGAAGCCCCTCCTTCTTGTCCCGAAGCGGCGCCTGTCCAACACCGATCTGTATCGAGAGTAAAGTGGCTAGCTACCTACCTGCCACTTGTCAATTGTCAGTCGGCGCTATCAATCAAATACTAAACTTTTTCATAACAAGATACCAAAATAGATAATTATACAAAATGAAATGTCGGGTTGTGATACACGATAACACACAATGCACCCCCAGCAATGGCTCAGTTTCAACGATCACAGTGTCCGGAACGTGATACATGTAACGCAAAATAAACCTGCACGCAACGCCCGACCACCGGCCCAATTAAAAGTTCGGTTGTGATTCTTTGCCTGAGCCGGCCTCTCGGAAACGGTCTTCATTCATTAACCCCTGTGGGATGTAGAGGCTGTTCTGGTGACCACCGTCTCTTCTCCATCTTGCTCATCAGTCCCACGATGCAGCGGCTAGCTCCTGCTGCTCCCCATTTCGTCTATCCGCGCACCGCTTCCCCCCATTCCTGTTCCTGAATCAGAGTACTTTGTTCCGTGTTCACGCTTCTCCACCTCCTCGACTCATTCCTTTGCATGGCTTACAGGCTGGCCGACTACACTCTGGGTCAAGTCAACAAAATAGATGGGTCGACCTACGTTCATTGACCTCCTCCGCTATATATACTCATTGCAACCCCTCCAAAACTTGGCTTTCTCCTCTTTGTTATAGCAAGCCAATTGTGATGTCGACCTATATATAGTTGCAGTGCTAGTCACTTTCGTGGATCCTCATTTAATCATAAATCGCGGTTCAATTAATTGATCGGACGAGCGGATCTCCCTGCTCGAGTAGCGTGCAAATCTAGTTAGCTAGTTGGTGGATTGGACAGGGAACAATACTTTCATCCCATAACCCCACGCTGGTCCGACTGTGACTGCAAGACCTGCACGTCCTGGATCCACTCCTTGGCACACTCCCTGCATGTCCACGTCGAGGGCCCCAAAGACGGCGACAACCCTGCAGCCGGAAGCACCACGGAAGATGCGCTGTCTATACACGGGTTCATCTCCTCATCGCTAATCTGAACATCCCAAGCATCTCGAACGAGGCCAAGTCCAATTACCATCTCTTCCTCATGGATCTGCTAGCCCTTGCACTCTGTCAAGTACCCAAACGCCGCCAAGTCCATCACTATTAGGGGTGAGCTGAATTTGGTTAATAACCGATTAATCGAACGGTTAATTCCAAATGGTTAATTTTATTGGGTCAATTTGGTTAATTCGGTTAATTTGGTTAATTTATTTCAGTTAATCGGTTAAATGGTTAATTTGACGGTTAAAGATATTTTTAGTTTGGTTAACCGAATTAACCGAATAGTCAGAATTTATTCATAAATAATATCTACACATGCATATATACATATATAATTGTACTTTTATTTCAAAATACTTCCCCATATATATAGTAATCAAGTTTTTACGAGCCATACAAAATTAAATTTACAACAATACTACTATAATATAAAAATATTGTTCCAAATTCTATGACTATTTCAAATAATATTATTGCACGAGTGTTATGGTTAACTAATTTAACCGACCAAATTAACTATTAACCGATTGGACAATAACCGAATTAACCGACTCAATTTGGTTAGGTTAATGGTTAAAATCTCAAACCACAAATTAACCATTTAACCGAACCGAATTAACCGTAACTGACCAAATTAACTGAATGCTCACCCCTATTCACTATGATCACCACGATGGCATTTATCAAGCCCATTTCATGTGGCATGTCATAACAACTTTCTTATGGTGAAAATGAGAAATCGGTAGGATCTGTCATTGCTACAAGAAAAAATAATGTGAAATGGTTGGGGTTGAACAACTGCTATGTGTATTGGATGCACACGTGTGATGTGATTTAGTTATACAGTTTTGTACACATATTACTACCATGGGTAATGTTGTGTACACAAGTGTCTACTTTGTGTATTGTTTTATACTAATATATACTTGATATGTATGCTCAGAGAATATACTATTATGTGTTGGTATGTGTATTGGATGGACATGTATGCTGTGATTTAGTTATATAGCTTGTTACACGTATTATTACCATGGTTAATGTTGTGTACAAAAGTGTCTACTTTGCGTATTATTTTTTACTCATGTATACTATTATATGTTGGTATGTATGTTTAGAGAGTATACTATTATGTGTTGGTATGTGTATTGGTTGCACATGTGTGTTGTGATTTAGTTATACAGTTTGTTATATGTATTATTACCATAGTCAATGTTGTGTACACAAGTACTCATGTATACTATTATGTGTTGGTATGTATGCCCAGAGAGTATACTATTATGTGTTGGTATGTGTATTGGATGCACACATAGTGTTGTGATTTTGTGTTTGTTACACATATTATTACCACGGTTAATGTTGTGTACACAAGTGTGTACTTTGTGTATTGTTTTTTACTCATGTATACTATTATGTGTTGGTATGTATGCCCATAGAGTCAATCATATGATGATTGTAATATCATATATTGTAAATGATTTAATTAATGATAAAGATAATATTTGGATATATGTCTACAGTTTAATTATGAGATAATTGTATAATATGATATATGTCTAAACAATGATGTTATTCGATGACATATGTCTTCAGGTCGAGGACCTAAACAATGAGAATATATGTATAATAAGAGTACATAGATTCTTGATATGTCCCTAGTCGGATATCATTATGGAAGTTGACAGACAACAATAATACATAAGACTAGAGTGTGTGTTGATTGTTGACATAATATCATTATTCATGATATGTGATATCAAACAAAGCACGTAGGTAATTGTAATAGAACTATCACGAAACCATTTATACCCTACGTCCAAACTCCTAATGGCTACATATCCAAAGACGAGTGGATTTGAACGTCTGTATGTAGAATGATGCAAATGTTTCACACAGGAAATACATATGTAAAAGCAATAACAATAAGAGATAACAAGATACTAAACATAGAGATAAGAGATATGTATTCGTTTTTATATCAAGAGTACCCATTGATGTTTCATTTCAGATCTTAAAGTCTTGAGTACAGTAGATCTTCATTTGGCAACTAAAATTTTGATAAATACAATATATTAATGCTACATCATTCAGTATGTTATGAAAGGGCAAGTAAACACACTATACGAATAATGTAAAAGTTGTTTGAATAGAAATATCATAATATGAAAAAAATAAAAACAAGGAGGGAACACTTAATGGCATTATTTTATACAAAGCATGTTTTAGGTTTATTTATCCATTATATCAACCATAGGTCTTTTGACTAACTTCCTAATGGAAGAGTCTAACTAACTTCTGATCGAAAAACTCTGTGAGGGTGCTAAAGATTAGCTAACCCTATCCTCAAGGGACCTCAAGGTCATTGTCAAGAGGTAATTCTTGTATCATAATGATCTGCCTTATCTTGACATATCAAGTAAGACGCCTGAACTGGTATCCTTACCCCAAAACTTCAGGCATGTAACCACGATATATAGTGGATTTTTCTAAATTATATTCAAGATTTGTCAACGTAGTATAATCAAATATGAAAGTAGTAATCATATGAATAATAGCTCAAACAAGTAATTATCTAACCAAGCATTCATATGTGTATGCATACAAACAAGCCAATATCATAGTAGGGTCAAGAGATTAAGCGTACCTTACAAGTAGAGTAAAAATTATGATCCATGAGTAGATTCTAGAGAAGGTCCAATCCAAAGGATACCTAATATATAAAAAGGCATAATAGTGGCTCTTCGATCATTAGGGTTTTGATAAAATAAAGGTCATGTGTGTTATGTAGATGTTTCCCTAGATCTAGGTTATCCTTAGTTCAAACATAGTTCCAAAGTCTAAAACATGCATGTATTATTTAACATAGTCCAACTATCATGATTAAACCCTAGGTCTAGGTGAATCGTCCACATGATGAGTGATAAAAAAAGCGATAATTATGATTTAGATGTAGGGAAAGCATGGGATTTAGACTATTATCATGGTTTAAACATGCAAGATCATAACTAATCATACTAGATCAACTCCATACAATAAGGTCATATTTCCAAGTCATATGATCATGTAAAAGCAATGGATAGATCAACGTAGTGTTGCAAGTATGATGAGTTTACTGATTGAACAAGATAGAGCACAAAATCAGCACAAAAGTCATATTTTGTTATAGGCAAACAACTAGGCCAACTAAGTCATTTTGCGGGCATACTAGGTGCTTGGGGTCTCATGATTCAAATGTGGGCCACTTACAAGAGGTCTTAGACTATCTTGGCACAAATCATAACAAGGTCATCCATTTTGAGATCACAAGATTAGATGATATCAATTTGGGCTAAATATCAAAACTTGATCAAGCCATATCATGCATTCACTTAAATGACCATTTAGGTCAAGGGTTTCCATAGAAGGTTAAGATGATCATTGGGGTATACTTAGATGATCCAAGATATTACATTACGTTGACGAGGAGTAAAGCTTACTGATTTGTACGAATAAAGGATTAGATATCATTAAACACACATGTTAAGCATGATAGAGGATAGTTAATCCACAAAAGATCCTAATTGAGAAGATTTTAGTAAAATAGTAGGATATAGTGCTAAAATAGTAGAATATGATAGCATCATCAGTAAGGTGGTGTTTTTTTGATCGAAATGGTAAATATTACATCATGGTATTTGGATACATAACTAAGAAGTTATGATAGTTTTAGTAGGACCATCTCAAGTACGGATTTAGGAGGTTCTTACCCCCATAAAAGGCCGAAAAGTGGCCGAAGATAGGGGTGTGTGGTGATTCATTGGCCCATGATATGAAGGTGCACTCAACTCCTTCAATGATAGTGAATGGAGGTTGATGGAAGTGCGCAGATGGTGGGCATTGAGAGGTGGTCGGTTGTGAAGGAGGATGATGGCTGGAGAGGTGCAGCGCCTGAGCACGGGTAGGGGTGACCCCAAGTGGCTCGGGTGGGTATATTTCCATGTGTATCGATGGATTGTCGTTGGCTGCCTGATGCCCATGTGGTAGAGAGTGAGAGGACAAGTGAGGCATATAAAGAGAGAGTACAGGAGGCGGAGAAGAAACATGAGTGACCCAGGTGATCTAGGTCATTGTTGCCCAATCCAATGTAGTTGGAGTCATCCCTAACCTGGGGTTATGGTTTCTCATGTGAAGATGGTGGTGGTGGCTAGCAAACAGAGAAGCAGTGAAAGTGGCAACACTTGGATAAGGATGGAAACTGAAGAGGAGGCAAAGACGAAGTGGAAGGGGTCTTTATAGGCTGAGAGGAGGATGGGATGTAAGTTTTGGGCTTGTGAATGGACTGTGGCCATTGGATGTCATAAAGGAGGGAGGCTAGCTCACTCTGAAAGATCTAGAGGGGGTGAATAGAGCTCTATAATAATTTTAATAAAATAAATTACTTTGCTAAAAGTGTAGTGAAAATATAAAGAAAGAATGTAAACAAAAGAGACGCTGATTTAGAGTGGTTCTATAAAATGAGTCAGTCCACTACCTAGTTTGTTATAATAAGGATTTCTAAATCATGTATTTTATTCCTTTTATATATTGATAAATAATACATAAAATTTACTGGTATTCTTTGTGGAGAAAAACTAACCCACCTTGTTAGCTCAAGGAGAACTACACCTTCTTTGATGGGTTTCTAGAAGGTCACCCTATTCAACCTCTTCTTTGACAGACTTGGAAGAGCATCGATCCACCTCTTCTTTGACAAACTTTGAAGAGAATTGTTCTTCATCTCTTCTTTAACGACCTGTGGAAGAGCACCAAATAGAGAAGACTCCTTCTCGTGTGTTCCTAGATAGACTTCAATGTAAGAAGTAGCCCAAGATTAATACAACAGAAAATAAATAGAATGGAGAAAGAAAGTAACTAAATAAGCTAACAAGATTTATGATCAATATCTAATGGACAAGTGATGATACACTCCAAAAAGGTTTATACAAAATAGTATTAGGTGGAGAGGATACTATATATGAGCTAAGGGCTTAAGCTAGAATGAATGCAACTTGAAGTATTGGACTTAAGCTCTTGATAATGATGGAAAGTATGTAGTAAGCTCAAGTAAGTGTGTATGATCTTAATTGTTGTTCAATTGTTGTGTGTAAGTCTCCTAAGACCACTCCTATTTATACAAAATGTTTACAAATGGATATGAAGATGGTGGAAGATTCTAAAGTTTTCTTAGACGTCAATCACCCAGTAGGAAGAAATTGACTAACTTGCAATGACCAATTTGATTATTATTATATTTTGGTTCTAGAATATTTTTGGTCAAGAGATTATTCGAATGGAACTATCTCGACTGAAAACGACTTTGCCCGAGAAGTGCTCTTGGCCCAAGTTTATCTAATGACAAGTGAGAGTATGTTGGTATGCATGCCTAGAGAGCCAATCATATGATGATTGTAATGGCATATCTTGTAAACAATTTGACTAATATTAAAGACAATCTTCCATTTATTCTGTTTGATTCAGTTATGAGATAATGACATTACATAATAAATGTCTAAAGAATGATGTTACTCGATGATGTATGTTTTCAGGTTGAGGACCTGAACCATGAGATCATGTGGATATTAAGAGTATATGCATCCTTGTTATTTCCCTAGTCAGATGCTATTATGGAAGAAAGATAGACAACAATAACACATAAAACTAGAGTGTGTGATGACACAATTTCACTAATCATGATATGTGATATCAAATGAAACACATAGGAACTTGTTAGATAACAATGTATCAGACAAACCCACCTTGAGAGTGATGAATGAAAACAATACTACAAAAATGTTTTTACAACAATTCATTTTTCCATGTTACAACATGTGCTAACCCTTGTATTAAATTGTGTAATCTTATGGGGGGTCTTTATTCAACATGTGATGTGTAAAGAGTGGGACCTGATAGTGGTCCCACTCAATGGTAAAAACATGAGCCATGAAACATTTAAGTAGCAGAAAACATAACTATTTACAAAGTTACAAAATGTTTCTATATACATAACTTTCTCACCCTAAGGGTGGTTCATAAAATGAAAACGTTACATATGTATACAATGTATAAGCCCATATGCAGATGGTAACAAGGCTATCTCAAGTTGTCCTTATGTCAACAAATTAACTCACGATCATCATGAGTCTCTTCCCTATAAAGAACCTACACCTGGGTGGAGGGAACACCCAGAAAAAAATAGGAAAACATGGTATGTATCAGCAAAAGTTGAGTATGTACAATAGAACATTTACTAGGGCATTAATTATTTCAGAAGTAAAGTAAGATGTTCCCATAAAAAAAGGGGTCATTAAAGCTTGGTAAGTTTCAATGAGAAGTAACAAGAGAATGAATTTCTAAAAGAATGAGGCATATAAATAAACAAGTGAAATAACACGTCTTTTCATTAACTATTCACAATATCACAACAATCATAATAGTTCACATGTAGATATATTGGACTATAGTAACTATAGTAGGGCCATGACACCACTGAGTCAATGGTCTAAGTAAAATGGGTGGAAGTAGATGCACCCTAGGCGGAAGTAGACACGCCCCTGTATATAAAGAGGTGGAAAGATGCACCCCGGGCAAAAGTAGACGCGCCCTAATGGTTACGCACAAGTGTCTATGATAATTAAACTAGTCAAATTATCTAACATGCATAAATAGAGTGGCAAGATTCACTTTTCACAAACATACATGGCATAATTCATGCACAGTAGCAGGTGGGGATCCGTGACCCAATTCAACATGATAGCAATACTTTTAGAAGAATAGTAATAAGTTCAAATGATAATATTTCACAAACACACATGGCATAATTCATGCACAGTAGCAGGTGGGGATCCGTGACCCAATTCAACATGATAGCAATAATTTTAGAAGAATAGTAATAAGTTCAAATGATAATATATGATTTGTTGTAACAAGAACAAGTATTTCAAAAGCTGTCTCATTATAGGAAAATTAGTCATATAATGCACAGTTATAAATAGGGAGGAGTACATACCTTATGCATCCAAATGTTAACTCTAATAAGGTACTTGGCCCACTATGTCACCTCTTCCTCCTAGAAGTATATTGTTTCATGTCAATGAAGATGAATCAAACATGTGTATTCATTGTCAAATTGTTTGTATGTATATAGTTCTTATCCTAATGTCGATCACTTAATGTCATGCTAGGGTTGTTAAATATCTTTTAATGATCATATTCCCCATTTGACAACCACGTTGTATAATAGATCTCTCCTTAGATGATAAGTCAAGGTATGTCTAGGTATATTATATGTTTTGTTGGAAGTATTTATTTTTCAAATTTAGGTCTCGTAATATCATTCCCCTTTTTTACCATATATCTCAATTTGGTCAACTAGGTCAAAGATATAGGTTACATAAGACATTAATGAATGAAAATACTCCAATTGAAGGAGTCTACAGTTTAAGTCGAACATACATGTCAGCTTGGTGTGTGTTTATAGAACTATATTCTTATGCATGTTATTCACTTTTTCACCACTTAATGCATAAATCGATCAACATAGTTAGATGCATTCCATATTTATATTTGTGTCCATAATTACCATCAATTGCATAAATATATGTATGTGTATCTAGGGTTACCAGTTACATATAACAAAAGTATATTTTCATCATTTAAGTTGCCCTTACATTTTGATACAAGATAGTGTTACCAAGACGTTAACATATTTTCAAATTGTGGGTTTCTAGATTCATCAAGTGAACATGTAAACTTGTGTATGCTTACTAATCCACATTGTTAATATAAATGTGTTTTATAATATGATTGTTCTAATTAATCTCTTACTTACTACATCCATGACAATGTATTTTACAAAACTAAAGGTACAAGGTAAATGGGTATACAGAAAATGTCGTAGGCTTCATCTTACTAGATTACCAATATATATGTTATGAGGATCAATGATCATGATATATTAGTATGTATGTATAATAAGGCACTCAGGGGAAAATACATCAACTAATTTGGGTTCTAGGTGGTTCGTTTACTTATAGATGATAATAATCCAGTAGTAATTCATCTATTCTATCATTCGATTCTTAATTCAATATTACAAGAAAACGGCAACATACCTATCTGTTGAAACAAGGATCATGCCTTGGTTGATCCCAGGTCAAAGACGAGCAAGATCTCTGGTCCACACTCTTCACCTTTCAAGGTCACAGACAACTTTAATGACAACAGATCGAAGGGGATCCCTCATATTCCTTAGATCTCCAGCAAGGTCATATGTATCTTGTTGGCACTGGTGGAGGGAGCCGAGGAGATAAACTAGGATCTGGAGTAGCCGTGTGAGGTTCGAGTTGATTGTCATGGTGAGTGAAGCAAGGAGGAAGATGACCAGACCTTTGGCTGAGAGAGAGAGGATGGACGCCTCATAACCCCAAGGTGCACCCAGGGTGATTGTGATGCTCCTAGCAATATTATTTGATGCGTCTGCACCATTGTAAGGGTTGGCGTTGGAGCAGATGTTGGGTACGTCCAACCCATTACGACCACAGACATAGGGAGGAGTGTCAGCTGGTTAATTTGTAGTGATGAGCAATGTTTCGAATCTGCAACCTAGTTGCTGTTGGAATCCATTGTGTCGCATGTGGAGGACCATGGTGGATCCAACCGGGTGGGCGATCGTTCAAGAGGTTGGGTGATGGTTTGCAAAAGTCATGAACCTCACTGGGGCTCATGCGGTCAAGGTAGATTTAGGTTGCAGATCTGATCTGGTCATCGTACTGCTTATGCATGCCACACAGAGGTCTTGTGGAGGTCAGCGATGTCGGAGAAGGTGGGAGCGATGGAGACGATAGGGTGGTGGCCCTTCAGGGTTCTTTTAGAGATGGACATGGTGTCCTAACATCAGCCTTCTCTTGACTCCATCGTGGAGTGGTGGTGGTGGCGACAGAGGTATGCCACGAAGGCTGGCCAGATCCAGCACAGGCCGTTGGCATCGGGGTCTTGCTGTGCTGCAGGTTGGGTAGGGTGTTTTTGTTGGTGCGTCGAGGCAGTTTTCTGACAGGACGGCAATGAGGTTTGAAGCTCACTGGAGTCTAAAGCTTGGAGGCACTAGAAGGTTTGTAGGTCTACAATAGGGTTGAGTGTAGGAGAGGAGGGCAGAGGTGGTGGCTTGCGCTACAGGTGGTGGAATAGGGATTTTGCAGCTGTTGTGATGTTGAAGAGAGGGGGTGATGCTACTTTGGGCACCACTTTCTCCACAATGCTTGTAGAACGCTGTGGATAGGGCTGCAGGCTGCGGTAGAGAGAGGAGAAGATGAAATGGAGAAGAAGAGGAAAGCGAAGGAAGGGAAGATAAGAGGCAGCAGAGAAGAGGGGAGACGGCGCGAGGAATTGGGAAGAAATGGCCGCCGGTTATGAGGATAGCTGCATAACACAGTGTGAGACTCACATTTAGGTTGAGGGGGAAGAAGTAACGCACACGTTACATTGCTAATGAATGAAATCGCTCAATTACCAAAGTGGTAAATGAGACCTTCATGTATAAAATGTAGAGTTATGAGTAATTAAATGAGTATTCAATTGAAATCCTATTTACCTGATATTGGGCATGTTGGACAAAAAAGACATGATGAATCAAGATTTTATGCTAATTTCATCTTTTGGTAACGTATGATATTCTTTAATTACTTGTAAGTTAAGTACTCAATTATGTATTAATGCATTTGTTAATTAAATTGATGTATGATTTGATATTTATTGAATTTGTTGTATCAACCAGACTAACGATACTACAAATTCACAATTTTGGATTAGAAAATTTATATAAAAAATCTTGAATTGGTCACTCAATTTATTAATTTAGTCATTAATATTATATGATAACTTTATTTGTCATTATGTTTTCTTAGATCCACTTAGTCAAGTTTATCCAATTTAAGAAAAAAATAATTTATTACTCATATAATTAAGGGTAGACTCAAGAAAAGAAAAATTACGCTACATACTCAGATTCGAGTATGTTACATGATGTGTATGTTGTAATACATGTATTTTATATAACAGTTGAAACATGTTATCTTTTAATGAATGGCACGTTGTAATATGGGTGTTTTGTACAACATGTGGTGCACCCATTGTTTTATATATTATACAACAGCTGAAGCATGATTTTTTCACTAAACACATTCGTCATAATAGGGGTGGTTTTTACAACATTTGGTAAACCCTTTATAATATATATATATTATAACAGTTGAAGCATGTTCAATATACACACTAGTTGTAATAGGGGTGTTTTTTACAACATGCAGTGCACTTGTTGTAATATATATAGTTATACAATAGTTGAAGCATGTTGTCTTACGATAAATACACTTGTTGTAACATGGGTGTTTATACAATATGTAGTATGCCTGTTGTAACATAAACATTTTATACAATAGGTGGTACATGTTGTAGTTTACTAGACATACATGTTGTAATAGGGGTCTATTTTCCAGACACACCCATTCTAATTGGTGTGGATAACACGACATGTGTTGTTTATTGTAGTATCACACCTTTTACAACATATCAACTATTGTATTTCAATAGAGTTTGACATGTCATATCAAACCAATTTTATTGATCATATTAACTATATTTTTTAAAATTATAATAAATATGAAATAATAATTTTTTTAATTTCACAAACAAACACATAATTGAACAAAATTTTCATCAATCCTTGAAAAAACTTGCACTAAATTTGATAGATAATCAATCATTCATATAAAGATTCAATAATACAAAGTAGTGAGTATACACTCTAGAGTCAAACTGGAAATTAACTACAATGGTTTCACACATTGATTTATGCTAAAGAACATATGTCTCCTCCTCATGTCACATAATCTGATGTGTGCTCAAAAACACACATCATCCACTCATTTCAGACTGCGTCAATCTCTTATTGGTTGAAGTAATGACCAATATACTATGAATAATACTACAATTATATGTCAAATTAATCAATATATTGTCATTTATTCAATAATCCTGAAGTTTGAACAAACTAAAAGAATATAATGATAAGTAACTTACCCATTCAGAAATATTTCTAAATCTTGCATCAACAATGTCTCTCATGAAGCTAAATACATAATACCCACAATTGGTGTTGTTCAGCTTCTTTGTGCACTGTACAAAATAAATATGAGATAAATAGAGATAACATTCCAATGTTCTAATAGTTCAAGAGAAGTCTAACATATTTTCTCATGAACTACTAGGTGTATATAACCAAGAGAGATAAATATGAGATCAACCTTACATCTAGAGCATTGCATATATAATTATAATTCTACCCATTGTCATTGGAATAACTAAGAGAGTTGAACAACAAACTGCATGAACATTTAGATAAGGAAACTAGAACAACTAAGAGAGTTGAAGAAGAAAGAACATACATGTTAAGATACAGGCTTAGAATAACCAAGTGCAAGCATAAAGTTGTTCCCAATCTCGTTGAATAATGCTTTTCATAAAAATTCTTTAAAGGTGTTGGTAGATGGCCTCAAGTAAAATACTACATGTTGGATCTCCTAAACTCCGTGAAGTTTCTTAATAATTTAAAAGCCAATATAAAATAACCAGCACTTGTATATTTTCTTTCATATGACATAACAAAGCATTCACTAAAGTGGGAAGTGAGACTGGGAATAATTAACTGGCTTACGTCGAAGAAAATATGTGTCAACACTATCCAAATCTTCTACATGCATTTTTATCAACCTGTCATACTCATTCAATGTCAATCAATAATAGTTCTGAAGAAAATAAAAAGAGAAAATCATATAATAAACTATATAACAATTCACAACAACCATCTCATTAACATAACTAACCTTGTGCCTTGAAGAAATTAGAATATTTCACATATAGTTGGAGAACTAACACAATCATTTTCATCCTCATCAAATTGCACAAGTTGTTATAAATTTGAAAATTTCACTCCAAAATTAGGTGCATTCCCATCTTTTCCTCCCTGTAACAACTAAAACAATTATACACATAAGAAGGAATTTGAATAATGAGTAATATAATAATATTTAAATAACCTTCTCCTATTTTCTTTAAGAGACATGCAATGTGTGCTTTGTTCATTAATTTTTTATTCTTATAATTTCTCTTACTTAAGGCCTATATTTGTATTAAAAATAGTTAATTAGATCAAGGAATTTACAAATAGAACTTCAAATAACTTGAAACAATATGAAATAGATTACACATGAGAGTATCATAAATTTGTCGCTACGAAATACTTCCTTTACAAGCCATTCCCAATAATTATAAACTACAATTCCCATGAGCTTCGTCAACAGTTGTTGTTTCATGTCTAGTACTTTAACCATATGATGCATTGCTGCCCTCCATTTCACCCATAACTCTTTCAAGCATTTTGTTGAAAATTTTTAAATCATCCGTGTTGTTGTTGGAAAATTTATCCTAAACAAGTGAAATATGCATTTAGGATATAATTTCCTTATGAATATCTAAAAAATTAGATAAATGATGAATTGGTTGCACTCACCACAACTGCTGCCAACATGTGATCTTTTTGCCTTTTAGTGATGTCATTCCATGAATGGACCTTCAATGGGCATATTACTAAGCACATGTGATCTTTTATTACTAAGAACATTCATTCTTGACTATAAACAAGACATTAGGATTGGAAAACATATATTATTAAGAATATTCGCTCATACTATAAACAAGACATTAGGATTGGAAAAGACATATTATCAGGAATGTCCAGTCTTAACTATAAATAAGACATTAGGATTGTAAAAGACATATTGTGCTCAACATTAATCACAGATAGTTGCACACGAATGATCAAAAATAGCCACTTAACAACCATCACACACAAACTAGTATTTTTATTAAATCAAACAATCATGACATGTAGTTGACAACGATTATGACACATCACTACTAAAAATCATCACAATACAAGCTAGTATTTATACTTAAACATATACAATCAAGCATTTTAGGAATGTACTAATTTGAATGAGAACTAACACAACATAGACAAGTTAATCGTAGAATTTTTAGTCCCACCTGTCACCACCGGTGACCATGACAGTTCCAAAATCCAATTATGGAAGAATGATAAAATTTTAAAAATCAACGAAGAAGCCCCTGTGTGAGGAGAAGGGATAGAGATCAAGATGATAGCACAATGACATGGGCAGAGAGCATATGGAAACAACACATAGGAGAATAAGAATGTGAGGGGGATGCAGTACCTGATGCTCGTCTTTGAGATTGGTTGTCGAGGCTGCCTCACAACCTGAGGAGAAGGTAAATGCTGAGGAGGGCTAGGATGAAAAAGGAAACTCACCTTGGTCCCTAGAAACTCAAGTCATGTTGATGGGAACGAGGAGGACAAGAGGGAAGAGAACTCGTATGCAGATGAAAACTGGAGCGTAACTCGCAACTGGAGCATTGCTGGAAACTAAAGCACTAGAGACTAGAGTGTAGAGTTCGGAGGTGGGAGAATGATGGGTACTGAAGGCTAAAAAAGTAGATCCAAGCAATGACACCAGAGGGGGAGGTTTGGGTTGTCATAGATCGACTAGGGATGGAGAAGGGAAGGAAATTTGTAGGATCTTTTGAATATGTGCATGCATTGTTGAGCTATTTGGAATGGAAGAACATACTTCATTTTGTTAAATAGGCAACCAAATCCACACACACTTGCTTCTAGTATAAAATCAATGTCGGTAGAGTATGGCAACTATAATCTTAGAGTTTACTCCCCTCAGTAGTAGGCCAACTCTCCTAAACACCGGGTTCCATCGTATTTGGGCTTCCTCAAAATTAACTGTGATGCAGGTTGGTCCCAGCAGAATGGAGCATCCCCTGGGGTGGTTACTAGAGGTACCCGGGAAAAATTATGGATACTTATCATAAAAAAGTAAGAGGTATATGGATGTTACCCAAGATAAAGCCAAAGCTAGCCTACTTGGGATCTGTATTGTCATGAGGTTGGGAGAAAAGTAGGTTATTTTAGAAACTTATTCCCTCACCATGGTGAGGAATATACAAAACAAGTATGCATGAGCTTACTAAATTACATCATGTAGTCAAGTCCTCGAAGTCTTCAGACAGATGCATGTGAAAAGGGAGTTCAAAAACATGGCTCATACTATATCCAATTCACCCTCCCCAATAATCAAGAGATAGTTATGTATTTAAGTTTCCCTCTTCCTTATATGCTTATAAAACTTGCATGACACCCAACCAAACATATGATTCTACATTTATGGGGTGCAGACGCTTTCATGAATCTTCTATTGAACATGTTGTTGATAGCACAAATGGAAGGACCAGTAGTCGCTAGTCTAGTGAGGAAGTAGAGGAACGTGAGTAGGGTACACTCCCAATGGTCTAGAATGGAAGGGCCCTGAAACATACATTTTAATTTTTTTTCCTATGTCAGAAAACCGCATACTGCAATCTATTCTGACCAAAAGCAAAAGAAATACATATTCAAATGAATCATGAGGAACAAACCACAATAACACATGCATTTACTCCTATTGTCGATGTAAACTAATTGGAAATAAGGCAAATAGTGAAATATATTCACAAACTAATGTCGATCAAACGAAAGTGAGAACATGATGAAGATGGATGATGTAACACCCTCTCTAAGCACACACATGCACATCAAGGAAGCAACACAAGTTATCCATAACTCATGCACTCAAGGGGGGCATTAGATAAAATTGGCATTCATAACAACAATATAATCAATCACACAAATTGAAAATAAGAAACATTCTCATAATTGTTCATATAAAAGGAACATAAATATTATCACATGGAAAACTGACTTAATATATTGACACATAGCTTGTACTGTAAATATCTAAAAATGAAAACATATAACTGAATCTATAAATTTGAAGATCCTCTTATAGTTGGCGCCCCACCAGATCTTATCCTACTCTATTCTTGTGCTCCAAGTTTATGGGTGCTACATCTGCTCCTTCTCTCACCTGTAGACATCTCATCCCAAAACATGCATTAGAAAACTAGTCATTAGAGTAAGTGGCATGAGTATTCTAACATATACATTACTTTATGAAATAAGATAATGCAAAATATTCTTAAACATTATATAATGAGAACTAACATTAAAAACTTTACAAAATTTGAAACATAAATATCTTTTCTTACTTTAACTTAGTTATTATCTTTTTACTTATCTTTCTCTAGAGACCTGTACTCTGGTAGCTGGGTCTCATGACCTACACCAAGGTGCCTGGGTCACATAACCTGCACTCTAGGCCTAGGTTATGTCTCTGAATTGGCCCGCACTCTAGTGTATGGGCCACATGACTTGCACAAAATGTTGGAGTCATGTCTCTCTTATCTTAATCTCTTTCATTATACTTATAAATGAGATTTTATGCATGCTTTGAACTAAGGTGTCTTTCATTTATGACTTTTATCTTATTTGTAACCACCATTATATGATAAGTCCTCCTCTGTTGACACCGAAGTGTCCTCTATGGTGCAACGCACCCTCTGTTGGCACAACATGCCCTCTATTGACACTGAAGTCTCCTCTATGGTGCAACTCACCCTCTATTGGCACAATGTGCCCTCTAAAATGGTATAAACACTCCTATGAATTGGAAACATATGCCTCTGAATTGTCCTGGGACTCTCTGAATGAGGGATAATCATATAATGTATTATGTGAAGGTTCTGAATTAATTATCTTAATTTTAAGCTTACTAAATTCTAAATCAGAACTAATTTGAAACTGAATATTGAGTACTGAACTATGAATCTAAATCTACATATAAATAATCTCTATTACAAAATTGAGGTTGGGTCCATAAACCCTTATCATGTATCTTAATCAAATGTTTGGCTACCCACATATTGAGTAATCTAAATCTAAATCAAATTTTGATATTCTTATAATCTGGATAAACCTTAATTTAAAACTCTTGTTTTATTGAATGACTTAATTAAGTTCTGATATCAAATTTATGACATGTAAGTCTAAAGGCTTAGGAAAGTAATATTAACTGGATACAGGAATACTAACTATATAAAAGTAACCTAAGTAGTAAATATCTAAAATATAATTTGTGACATGATAACTCAACCTCTTGAAAGTCTCAGGAAGTATTATCTTAACATGAATCTTAATGCATTCATGTGAGCTTAACCCTTAAATCTTAAAACATAAATTTTATAAAATCTTATCTTGCATACTTAATTATAACTTAAAGCATTCTACACTTATAATCTGGTCATCTACTAAATTCTTAGATCTTAATCATTCTAAGAAATCTAAATAACACTTAGTTCTTAGATATTAATATATCTAAGAAGTCTTAATTGCATATTTTTACTTGAAATCTTAATACACTCTTATCCCACATTATCATGTATGACTATCTTGGTTGCATATCTTATCTTTTAGTCTTACACATCAATATGAATCATTACTAATAGTTCTTATAGAAACATGATACTTTAATTTTCTCATGAACCTGGTTCATGAGTCTCTATAAATTTTGTAAATCTTAATAAAATATCTCTTCTCAAGATATTAGGCACATGTAAAGATGTAACAATGAATGTCTAAATATCCTATTTGCATATCTTAAAATTAGAACACTAGATCACATAAAGCATGGATTATGAAAATATGATGAGTTTTATAAATATAAATACTCATGGGCATGGACCACTTACTTGTATTAGAAAGAATAAAATCTTCATCTTGGATTCCTTTAATCATGTCTAAATCCTAAAAAAGTACTTACTATCATTAAAACCCATATGAATCAATTTATCATTACTCATAAATCCCACCACAAAATGTGATTATCTTCAAGAGTATCCTTAATACACACTTGTAAATCTCAAAAATTTGTCTACTCGCATCTTCATCTCTAAATTACATCCTACACAATCTTATGGCATGCATGCATACCCAATACATCATATAGGATCAACAAAATATCTAAGTCATGAGTGGTCATTTCATCATACCTATTAAGATTATGGTGTAACACTTGCTCGAAGTTTAATGATGAGGTCCACACCTATAACATTATTTTAACAAAGAACCATCATATATGCACTTAATCCACATATCTAACTTTTCTTAACCAAAATTACCTAATCCAGGTATTTCCAGAGTTTGGAATCTCCTTCAAGATGTTCTTTGTATCGCAAGGTTTCCAATGGGCTCTTATACATCCTATTCTGACAATTAGATCAATCTCTATGAGTTCCTAAAGTTTCTTAACAAATAAATAGTTGATCATTCATATTACCTTTATTTTCTCCAACTTTCAGGCTAAATGGGCCTTGGGATTGGTGGCCCAACAAGGAGCGACCTGAACCCTTCCCTCTCCATCACTCGTGGGGTGTGATCAGGGACTGTGTTCCCCTGTTCCACCGCAAAAATTAGGTGCCACCTCATGGCATGCTCTCCAGCTAAAATTGATCCTCCTAGACCGATCTGAATACAATATTGAGCCTCTCCCTACCACATCCTCGGGTCATGGCCACAGATCAGAATTCGACTGGGGTGCCTACCACCATCGCTACCCCAAGCATCAATAGCAGTTCCCCTATTTTGTGTCAACCATCTCCTGTCTATGTTGTTGTCATCTACGGAGGGCATCAGACATCCCCACATACACGGATCTTGTGTGAGTTGAGGTCGCTGCGCTCTGGCGACTTCCCTACCTAGGGTGGCACTATCTCTGGGCACGCCATGGCCAGGGTTGAGCAAGACTGACCTACCACCATCCCTCCCTTATTTCATCTTCATTTTATTCTCCTTCTTCTATCTCTCTTGCACTATCGCTCAAAACCCAAGGTAAGTTCCTCCTTCATGACTCCAAAGTCGACGACTTTTATAGGCCCTTTCTTCTCAATCTCTTTGTGAGATCTGATTCAATTCAAACTCTAGTCATTACCTATTTCTAAACAATAGAGGGTTGCGTGAGGCTTTTCCCCCTTTACCAGTGTTCTTCAAGGAACTGGTCGAGCTCAGCTGCACCGATAGGTTGGTCATGAACCATTACCTTCTATATCTTTGGTTCACCATTTAAAAGGGCATCAAAATTCTAGTTTTCTTTTCTATAATTTCTATAGGCCACTTTCAAATTCGGATTGGTCCCAAAATTTGCTCAACATTTCATATAACTATAATATTATTGTACAAAATTATCACATCCTAATTCACTAATTAGACTACACCATTATAGTGTGTGTAATTTCACATGTCCCATTATCAAGATCAACAAATTGAATCACCAAAACTGTGTCACCTCTTATATTTCATTGAGAACATCTAATCAGTCCTAAGCTTCATTATTACATACGTTGGAGAGCCTAACTTTGTAAAATCCTAAGGTTCTCTTAGGTTTGTTATGTAATCCATTGATAGTTAGAATGTCCTCAAATTCTAGAAAAACCTTATTATGACCATATAAATCAACCTTAAATTTTCTTATAATCTTTCTAGCATCCCATGATGATCAATTCACCAAAATGACCTTGGGTTCTAGATATGTATAATTGGATTCTAATACATGATAAATTATGTAAAACTTGACTCACTTGTCTTGATCTCACATAACTAGGGTTTTCCTAGTATTACTTTCATTCACATGGGTACTTAACAAAATCTAGGGTGTGACAGATGAGGAAAATTACAAACTACAACCACAAACTCAATCAATTTGGATCATTTGACCACTAGATTGACTGGAATATGATTGAGAAAACCTAATCTCAATGGAACTTTGCTTTCCTGACATTGTCAACCCACATGAAGTTGATCATCTTGAGTAATGTTCATGCCTCATTCATAGACTTGGACACACTGGCTTTACATAGAAGCAAGAGCTACGATAACACCATGTGCTCTAACCACTAGCAACGTGAGGCAGGTGGCCAGAAGCATCTGGACAACATGCTTACTCCCTCTATCATTTGGTGCAGAGACTCAAAACACCATCTTGACGAGGATGAGGATTGTGGTTGGGTTGTTAAGAAGTTGGGTTCAAGTACCATGAGGTGGCGCACAGTCGTGAGTGGGTCTTTCCTATGATCCGATGGAGGTATGTGGTGAATCCATCAAGCACACCTTATTAAAATGTGGTGGTTTGGGCGGGATCAACTACATTGCATACAACCACTACCACGGCTTTGGTAATTAACAAGTGTGTGGGATGTCATGGTGCTATATAATAGAAGCGTTATATCCTGACTTATGTCTGCAAACATCGTGACATTCCAGAGGTGCTCAACCTAGTTGAGATCATGATCAAGGGTCCTTATAACATGATCAATTTGCTAGTAATTCAAATTTAGATGAAATGTTGTATATTTGGATTTTGATCTAGATCGTGGCAAGAGACTTACCACCACATGTACACCTACGCAACAACCATCTTCGATTGGCCAGTCAAACAATTACCAAGCTAGACACATGCAACTAGGGGGGATATGAGAGATCTGACCGGAGCATATTTCGATTCTACCATTTCCTTATTTCATTCTAGGGTTCCATCCTGGATACCTCCATTTGTGAGAAGAAATCTGACAATTGGTGTCTGTTGTCGCAATTGGGATGCCAAGATATCGTATATGCTCAAAGAAATGACCACTTGATTTGCTTCTCGACTTCTGAGTGTAATTGGAAGGGGAAGCAGGATGAAGTAAAGAAAGATTTGGGGTTAAAGGAAATTAGAGATCGTATTGGATGGCAAACGTTTTGCATTTAATCTGGAACTTTGGGCATGATGCAGAGGGAAATAAAGGTGGGAGCGAAACATTGTACAAAATGTAGTTGACCAAGTTTCTTTGATGGAATGATGCACTTGAATAAATCACTCTTGGATTAAAAATTCGGCTGAGGGATATAAAGTTGGTGATGAAGGATCATCTCTCACAAATAGTCATTAGTTTTCAAGGACCACTGTCCCTCATAATTGTCTTTCATGAAAAGTCTCATTTTCTATAGTGAGTATTGAGTTTTAAAGGCGAAAAATTTGGGAGATTTATGTCAGACAAATATGTTTGGCATCGATAACTATACCAATAGAGGCCAAAAAATGTTTTGTTGTTGTTAGTCTAGCAATTACGATAATATATTAAAGCAATCATAATTTTTGACATTAATACACTAGTTTCCTGTAGTGTAGAGTGAGGCAAAGGGAAGATGAATGATAGGGGAAGAGAGGACATATTCACCACATCAATTAAAAAAGAGAGGAAGTCAAGATGGTTGGAAGATTTTTTACATTTGTACTAAGGGGATTTGCTGAATAATAAGGACACATGTGATTATATAACATGTTGGAGTCTGTTGCGTAATTATGGTATATAACAACAAGTCGAAGTATGTTGTATGATCTTGGTATATAAAAATGGTTTACAAAATGTTGTGAGATTTTGGTCTATTACAACATGTAGCTATTACAATAGGTGAACTCATGTTGTGTGATTATGATATATTACGATGAGTTAGTCTATGTTCTGTAACGGTGATCTATTATAATGATTTATCATGTATGGATATTACAATGGATCACAACATGTTGTGTAATTATAGTATATAATAATAGGTTAGAGTCTATTGTGTGATCTTGGTATATAACAATGGGTTTCAACATGTTATGTTATTGAGATCTATTATAACATGTACTATTATAATAGGTGGACACTTGTTGTGTGATTATGATATATTACAATGGGTTAGGCGATATTGTGTAATTATGGTCTATTACAACATGTTATCATGGAAACTATTATAATGGGTCACAATATGTTGTGTAATAAGGTCTTTTACAATAGGTTTGAATATGTTGTGGTACTACAATCTATTACAACACATTAACACCTATTATAGAATCACATATACTACAACGGGTTTGGCCTTCTATAAATAACTTGTGTTGTAGAAAATATACAATATACAACCCACAAATAGACTTGTTGTGATAAGTATGTTGACTACAACACAACTACAAGAACTATTGTGTTTCTCCCATTGTAAAATGCATTTTCTATAGTAGTGAAAGCATTGAATGGTAGTCAGAATCATCTCTCATAATGATGGTTTAATTGTGGTTCTTAGACCTAAAATCACTGCACTCATCACATGTCATTCAGTGTACTTTGACATCATCCAAAATGACCTTGAATAAGGTTTGTCATACTGATGATGCTCAAATACCTTACGATACATGGGGAATGACAATGAGTGATATAGATAGGATTTGTCCCTCCTATAGGAGTTTGATATATGGAAACTTGATAAGTGAGACTGAGAAATGCATGGCCACGCTTGTATGAATCCATATATGATATTGAGCTCACATATATCCCATACGGTCTGCTCTAGTTCAAGGAACATGGATTGAACGTTAATGTGACGACCTTCACCACAACAAATGAGATTACTCAAAACAAATCAAAGAATTATCACTAACCACAATATTACCACAAAATAGGGTAAAAGCAGAAGTGTTTTGTAAACAAGCCTTCAACATAGGCCATTTAAATTTCACATATACCAAAAGATGTTACATATTAAGTTTAAAGGCTATCACACCATATATGATACATATTGCAACTTGTTCATATGTACTAAGCCTTTCTATATATTCATGGCACAAAGCCAAAATCTTTGTGTCAACAAACAAAAAAATGAAATCTCTCCCCAGGACTAGAGAGTACAAGGACAACACATAGGACTCTGAGAAGACACTACACAAGTATCATGTCCAACCTTCAGACAACTACTGCTCTCCTTGTTGCTCAACTCCTGCACCACAACCATGACCTCCTCGTCCACAAGCACCTAAAAAGTTTTGGAACTGATGGGGTGAGACCAAATATCCTAACAAGAGTTATAACTCTTCTCCGTATTCAATTAAATGGTGCATGTATTTCGTTTTGAGCAGTTTAAGGAAATACAACTAAATAGTAGAACATTTTATGGTTTTAGAAGGAATATGAAGAACATATATAACAGTTGACTTCTCTTGCCGCATTTTAATTTAACAAATCTATACAAATGTAAGGTGTGACATCATTCAATGTGATTCATATTTGACACTAAGCAAATATACTACTCAGTTGTTTAACTAATTTTATGCCCTAAGGATTAAAGGTGTACCACTCAAATCCAACCAACCACTACCAAGTCAAAGTCAGTACCATACAAGATCAATGGAAGATCCATACTCCATGATCATCCCCAACACTACTTGGTTTGTTCAAGTATGCAATGCAATAACATATAGTCATACTACTAAAAGACAACAACTTGTAGTCATAGATACACTCCTGTAGAGATAGCAATTCATAGTCTAGCTATGGTCCTATAACAACTAGTCTACCGTGATACATGCCACAACACTACAGAACTACCTCACACGTGGTCGTTCGATAATAACAACATACCATTAGTTCAACATTTTAAGTATACAAGGAAGTATATTACTTGTACCCCAGATATTCAATAATATGCGCTCTGAATTTCACATAGGAGTTACTCGGTTCACCATCCAACTAGATACGGACAATGTAGATGGATCTATAGGGCAACTACATGATTAGGGTTTTATATGATCAAACATGTCAATTGGTTATCGTTAAATGCATCAATCAAGTTACAACATACTAACCCTAAAAAAATCTACAAAATTAAGGTAGAATGCAACTTCAGACGATATAAAACATATTAAATAAGAACTCATATCATCATTAAATAGAACTTGTAATTCCATCATTCTCAATGTCATCATTACTAATAATCCACTTATGGGATTTCAATCCCTCAATTATTCACAAGGCACTTTCTCGTTCATTAAACCAAATCATATGTTCCTGCAACATTCAACATCACAAAAAGCTTCAACATTACTTCATAATCACCAATCTATATTGTATTGGGCCCAACATAGTCTCTATCATGAGTCTCTATCAATTTTGTAAATCTTAATAAAATATCTCTTCTCAAGATATTAGGCACATGTAAAGACGTAACAATGAATGTCTAAAAATCTTATTTGCATATCTTAAAATTAGAACACTAGATCACATAAAGCATGGATTATGAAAATATGATGAGTTTTATAAATATAAATACTCATGGGCATGGACCACTTACTTGTATTAGAAAGAATAAAATCTTCATCTTGGATTCCTTTAATCAGGTCTAAATCCTAAAAAAGTACTTACTATCATTAAAACCCATCTGAATCAATTTATCATTACTCATAAATCCCACCACAAAATGTAATTATCTTCTAGAATATCCTTAATACACACTTGTAAATCTCAAAAATTTGTCTACTCGCATCTTCATCTCTAAATTACATCCTACACAATCTTATGGCATGCATGCATACACAATACATCATATAGGATCAACAAAATATCTAAGTCATGAGTGGTCATTTCATCATACCTATTAAGATTATGGTGTAACACTTGCTCGAAGTTTAATGATGAGGTCCACACCTATAACATTATTTTAACAAAGAACCATCATATATGCACTTAATCCACATATCTAACTTTTCTTAAACAAAATTACCTAATCCAGGTATTTCCAGAGTTTGGAATCTCCTTCAAGATGTTCTTTGTATCGCAAGGTTTCCAATGGGCTCTTATACATCCTATTCTGACAATTAGATCAATCTCTATGAGTTCCTAAAGTTTCTTAACAAATAAATAGTTGATCATTCATATTACCTTTATTTTCTCCAACTTTCAGGCTAAATGGGCCTTGGGATTGGTGGCCCAACAAGGAGCGACCTGAACCCTTCCCTCTCCATCACTCGTGGGGTGTGATCAGGGATTGTGTTCCCTTGTTCCACCGCAAAAATTAGGTGCCACCTCATGGCATGCTCTCCAGCTAAAATTGATCCTCCTAGACCGATCCGAATACAAGATTGAGCCTCTCCCTACCACATCCTCGGGTCATGGCCACAGATCAGAATTTGACTGGGGTGCCTACCACCATCGCTACCCCAAGCATCAATAGCAGTTCCCCTATTTTGTGTCAACCATCTCCTGTCTATGTTGTTGTCATCTACGGAGGGCATTAGACATCCCCACATACACGGATCTTGTGTGAGTTGAGGTCGCTGCGCTCTGGCGACTTCCCTACCTAGGGTGGCACTATCTCTGGGCACGCCATGGCCAGGGTTGAGCAAGACTGACCTACCACCATCCCTCCCTTATTTCATCTTCATTTTATTCTCCTTCTTCTATCTCTCTTGCACTATCGCTCAAAACCCAAGGTAAGTTCCTCCTTCATGACTCCAAAGTCGACGACTTTTATAGGCCCTTTCTTCTCAATCTCGTTGTGAGATCTGATTCAATTCAAACTCTAGTCATTACCTATTTCTAAACAATAGAGGGTTGCGTGAGGCTTTTCCCCCTTTACTAGTGTTCTTCAAGGAACTGGTCGAGCTCAGCTGCACCGATAGGTTGGTCATGAACCATTACCTTCTATATCTTTGGTTCACCATTTAAAAGGGCATCAAAATTCTAGTTTTCTTTTCTATAATTTCTATAGGCCACTCTCAAATTCGGATTGGTTCCAAAATTTGCTCAACATTTCATATAACTATAATATTATTGTACAAAATTATCACATCCTAATTCACTAATTAGACTACACCATTATAGTGTGTGTAATTTCACATGTCCCATTATCAAGATCAACAAATTGAATCACCAAAACTGTGTCACCTCTTATATTTCATTGAGAACAACTAATCAGTCCTAAGCTTCATTATTACATACGTTGGAGAGCCTAACTTAGTAAAATCCTAAGGTTCTCTTAGGTTTGTTATGTAATCCATTGATAGTTAGAATGTCGTCAAATTCTAGAAAAACCTTATTATGACCATATAAATCAACCTTAAATTTTCTTATAATCTTTCTAGCATCCCATGATGATCAATTCACCAAAATGACCTTGGGTTCTAGATATGTATAATTAGATTCTAATACATGATAAATTATGTAAAACTTGACTCACTTGTCTTGATCTCACATAACTAGGGTTTTCCTAGTATTACTTTCATTCACATGGGTACTTAACAAAATTTGGGGTGTGACAGATGAGGAAAATTACAAACTACAACCACAAACTCAATCAATTTGGATCATTTGACCACTAGATTGACTGGAATATGATTGAGAAAACCTAATCTCAATGGAACTTTGTTGCCTGACATTGTCAACCCACATGAAGTTGATCATCTTGAGTAATGTTCATGCCTCATTCATAGACTTGGACACACTGGCTTTACATAGAAGCAAGAGCTACGATAACACCATGTGCTCTAACCACTAGCAACGTGAGGCAGGTGGCCAGAAGCATCTGGACAACATGCTTACTCCCTCTATCATTTGGTGCAGAGACTCAAAACACCATCTTGACGAGGATGAGGATTGTGGTTGGGTTGTTAAGAAGCTGGGGTCAAGTACCATGAGGTGGCCCACAGTCGTGAGTGGGTCTTTCCTATGATCCGATGGAGGTATGTGGTGAATCCATCAAGCACACCTTATTAAAATGTGGTGGTTTGGGCGGGATCAACTACATTGCATACAGCCACTACCAAGGCTTTGGTAATTAACAAGTGTGTGGGATGTCATGGTGCTATATAATAGAAGCGTTATATCCTGACTTATGTCTACAAACATCGTGACATTCCAGAGGTGCTCAACCTAGTTGAGATCATGATCAAGGGTCCTTATAACATGATCAGTTTGCTAGTAATTCAAATTAGATGAAATGTTGTATATTTGGATTTTGATCTAGATCGTGGCAAGAGACTTACCACCACATGTACACCTACGCAACAACCATCTTCGATTGGCCAGTCAAACAATTACCAAGCTAGACACATGCAACTAGGGGGGATATGAGAGATCTGACTAGAGCATATTTTGATTCTACCATTTCCTTATTTCATTCTAGGGTTCCATCCTGGATACCTCCATTTGTGAGAAAAAATCTGACAGTTGGTGTCTGTTGTCGCAATTGGGATGCCAAGATATCGTATATGCTCAAAGAAATGACCACTTGATTTGCTTCTCGACTTCTGAGTGTAATTGGAAGGGGAAGCAGGATGAAGTAAAGAAAGATTTGGGGTTAAAGGAAATTAGAGATCGTATTGGATGGCAAACTTTTTGAATTTAATCTGGAACTTTGGGCATGATGCAGAGGGAAATAAAGGTGGGAGCGAAACATTGTACAAAATGTAGTTGACCAAGTTTCTTTGATGGAATGATGCACTTGAATAAATCACTCTTGGATTAAAAATTCGGCTGAGGGATATAAAGTTGGTGATGAAGGATCATCTCTCACAAATAGTCATTAGTTTTCAAGGACCACTGTCCGTCATAATTGTCTTTCATGAAAAGTCTCATTTTCTATAGTGAGTATTGAGTTTTAAAGGCGAAAACTTGGGAGATTTATGTCAGACAAATATGTTTGGCATCGATAACTATACCAATAGAGGCCAAAAAATGTTTTGTTGTTGTTAGTCTAGCAATTACGATAAGATATTAAAGCAATCATAATTTTTGACATTAATACACTAGTTTCCTGTAGTGTAGAGTGAGGCAAAGGGAAGATGAATGATAGGGGAAGAGAGGACATATTCACCACATCAATTAAAAAAGAGAGGAAGTCAAGATGGTTGGAAGATTTTGTACATTTGTACTAAGGGGATTTGCTGAATAATAAGGACACATGTGATTATATAACATGTTGGAGTCTGTTGCGTAATTATGGTATATAACAACAAGTCAAAGTATGTTGTATGATCTTGGTATATAAAAATGGTTTACAAAATGTTGTGAGATTTTGGTCTATTACAACATGTAGCTATTACAATAGGTGAACTCATGTTGTGTGATTATGATATATTACGATGAGTTAGTCTATGTTCTGTAACGGTGATCTATTATAATGATTTATCATGTATGGCTATTACAATGGATCACAACATGTTGTGTAATTATAGTATATAACAATAGGTTAGAGTCTATTGTGTGATCTTGGTATATAACAATGGGTTTCAACATGTTATGTTATTGAGATCTATTATAACATGTACTATTATAATAGGTGGACACTTGTTGTGTGATTATGATATATTACAATGGGTTAGGCGATATTGTGTAATTATGGTCTATTACAACATGCTATCATGGAAACTATTATAATGGGTCACAATATGTTGTGTAATTAAGGTCTTTTACAATAGGTTTGAATATGTTGTGGTACTACAATCTATTACAACACATTAACACCTATTATACAATCACATATACTACAACGGGTTTGGCCTTCTATAAATAACTTGTGTTGTATAAAATATACAATATACAACCCACACATAGACTTGTTGTGATAAGTATGCTGACTACAACACAACTACAAGAACTATTGTGTTTCTCCCATTGGAAAATGCATTTTCTATAGTAGTGAAAGCATTGAATGGTAGTCAGAATCATCTCTCATAATGATGGTTTAATTTTGGTTCTTAGACCTAAAATCACTGCACTCATCACATGTCATTCAGTGTACTTTGACATCATCCAAAGTGACCTTGAATAAGGTTTGTCATACTGATGATGCTCAAATACCTTACGATACATGGGGAATGACAATGAGTGATATAGATAGGATTTGTCCCTCCAATAGGAGTTTGATATATGGAAACTTGATAAGTGAGACTGAGAAATGCATGGCCACGCTTGTATGAATCCATATATGATATTGAGCTCACATATATCCCATACGGTCTGCTCTAGTTCAAGGAACATGGATTGAATGTTAATGTGATGACCTTCACCACAACAAAGGAGATTACTCAAAACAAATCACAGAATTATCACTAACCACAATATTACCACAAAATAGGGTAAAAGCAGAAGTATTTTGTAAACAAGCCTTCAACATAGGCCATTTAAATTTCACATATACCAAAAGATGTTACATATTAAGTTCAAAGGCTATCACACCATATATGATACATATTGCAACTTGTTCATATGTACTAAGCCTTTCTATATATTCATGGCACAAAGCCAAAATCTTTGTGTCAACAAACAAAAAAATGAAATCTCTCCCCAGGACTAGAGAGTACAAGGACAACACATAGGACTCTGATAAGACACTACACCAGTATCATGTCCAACCTTCAGACAACTACTGCTCTCCTTGTTGCTCAACTCCTGCACCACAACCATGACCTCCTCGTCCACAAGCACCTAAAAAGTTTTGGAACTGATGGGGTGAGACCAAATATCCTAACAAGAGTTATAACTCTTCTCCGTATTCAATTAAATGGTGCATGTATTTCGTTTTGAGCAGTTTAAGGAAATACAACTAAATAGTAGAACATTTTATGGTTTTAGAAGGAATATGAAGAACACATATAACAGTTGACTTCTCTTGCCGCATTTTAATTTAACAAATCTATACAAATGTAAGGTATGACATCATTCAATGTGATTCATATTTGACACTAAGCAAATATACTACTCAGTTGTTTAACTAATTTTATGCCCTAAGGATTAAAGGTGTACCACTCAAATCCAACCAACCACTACCAAGTCAAAGTCAGTACCATACAAGATCAATGGAAGATCCATACTCCATGATCATCCCCAACACTACTTGGTTTGTTCAAGTATGCAATGCAATAACATATAGTCATACTACTAAAAGACAACAACTTGTAGTCATAGATACACTCCTATAGAGATAGCAATTCATAGTCTATCTATGGTCTTGTAACAACTAGTCTACCGTGATACATGCCACAACACTACAGAACTACCTCACACGTGGTCGTTCGATAATAACAACATACCACTAGTTCAACATTTTAAGTATACAAGGAAGTATATTACTTGTACCCCATATATTCAATAATATGCACTCTGAATTTCACATAGGAGTTACTCGGTTCACCATCCAACTAGATACGGACAATGTAGATGGATCTATAGGGCAACTACATGATTAGGGTTTTATATGATCAAACATGTCAATTGGTTATCGTTAAATGCATCAATCAAGTTACAACATACTAACCCTAAAAAAATCTACAAAATTAAGGTAGAATGCAACTTCAGACGATATAAAACATATTAAATAAGAACTCATATCATCATTAAATAGAACTTGTAATTCCATCATTCTCAATGTCATCATTACTAATAATCCACTTATGGGATTTCAATCCCTCAATTATTCACAAGGCACTTTCTCGTTCATTAAACCAAATCATATGTTCCTGCAACATTCAACATCACAAAAAGCTTCAACATTACTTCATAATCACCAATCTATATTGTATTGGGCCCAACATAGTCTCTATCATGAGTCTCTATCAATTTTGTAAATCTTAATAAAATATCTCTTCTCAAGATATTAGGCACATGTAAAGACGTAACAATGAATGCCTAAAAATCTTATTTGCATATCTTAAAATTAGAACACTAGATCACATAAAGCATGGATTAAGAAAATATGATGAGTTTTATAAATATAAATACTCATGGGCATGGACCACTTACTTGTATTAGAAAGAATAAAATCTTCATCTTGGATTCCTTTAATCAGGTCTAAATCCTAAAAAGTACTTACTATCATTAAAACCCATCTGAATCAATTTATCATTACTCATAAATCCCACCACAAAATGTAATTATCTTCTAGAGTATCCTTAATACACACTTGTAAATCTCAAAAATTTGTCTACTCGCATATTCATCTCTAAATTACATCCTACACAATCTTATGGCATGCATGCATACCCAATACATCATATAGGATCAACAAAATATCTAAGTCATGAGTGGTCATTTCATCATACCTATTAAGATTATGGTGTAACACTTGCTCGAAGTTTAATGATGAGGTCCACACCTATAACATTATTTTAACAAAGAACCATCATATATGCACTTAATCCACATATCTAACTTTTCTTAAACAAAATTACCTAATCCAGGTATTTCCAGAGTTTGGAATCTCCTTCAAGATGTTCTTTGTATCGCAAGGTTTCCAATGGGCTCTTATACATCCTATTCTGACAATTAGATCAATCTCTATGAGTTCCTAAAGTTTCTTAACAAATAAATAGTTGATCATTCATATTACGTTTATTTTCTCCAACTTTCAGGCTAAATGGGCCTTGGGATTGGTGGCCCAACAAGGAGCGACCTGAACCCTTCCCTCTCCATCACTCATGGGGTGTGATCAGGGATTGTGTTCCCCTGTTCCACCGCAAAAATTAGGTGCCACCTCATGGCATGCTCTCCAGCTAAAATTGATCCTCCTAGACCGATCCGAATACAAGATTGAGCCTCTCCCTACCACATCCTCGGGTCATGGCCACAGATCAGAATTTGACTGGGGTGCCTACCACCATCGCTACCCCAAGCATCAATAGCAGTTCCCCTATTTTGTGTCAACCATATCCTGTCTATGTTGTTGTCATCTACGGAGGGCATTAGACATCCCCACATACACGGATCTTGTGTGAGTTGAGGTCGCTGCGCTCTGGCGACTTCCCTACCTAGGGTGGCACTATCTCTGGGCACGCCATGGCCAGGGTTGAGCAAGACTGACCTACCACCATCCCTCCCTTATTTCATCTTCATTTTATTCTCCTTCTTCTATCTCTCTTGCACTATCACTCAAAACCCAAGGTAAGTTCCTCCTTCATGACTCCAAAGTCGACGACTTTTATAGGCCCTTTCTTCTCAATCTCGTTGTGAGATCTGATTCAATTCAAACTCTAGTCATTACCTATTTCTAAACAATAGAGGGTTGCGTGAGGCTTTTCCCCCTTTACCAGTGTTCTTCAAGGAACTGGTCGAGCTCAGCTGCACCGATAAGTTGGTCATGAACCATTACCTTCTATATCTTTGGTTCACCATTTAAAAGGGCATCAAAATTCTAGTTTTCTTTTCTATAATTTCTATAGGCCACTCTCAAATTCGGATTGGTCCCAAAATTTGCTCAACATTTCATATAACTATAATATTATTGTACAAAATTATCACATCCTAATTCACTAATTAGACTACACCATTATAGTGTGTGTAATTTCACATGTCCCATTATCAAGATCAACAAATTGAATCACCAAAATTGTGTCACCTCTTATATTTCATTGAGAACATCTAATCAGTCCTAAGCTTCATTATTACATACGTTGGAGAGCCTAACTTAGTAAAATCCTAAGGTTCTCTTAGGTTTGTTATGTAATCCATTAATAGTTAGAATGTCCTCAAATTCTAGAAAAACCTTATTATGACCATATAAATCAACCTTAAATTTTCTTATAATCTTTCTAGCATCCCATGATGATCAATTCACCAAAATGACCTTGGGTTCTAGATATGTATAATTGGATTCTAATACATGATAAATTATGTAAAACTTGACTCACTTGTCTTGATCTCACATAACTAGGGTTTTCCTAGTATTACTTTCATTCACATGGGTACTTAACAAAATCTGGGGTGTGACAGATGAGGAAAATTACAAACTACAACCACAAACTCAATCAATTTGGATCATTTGACCACTAGATTGACTGGAATATGATTGAGAAAACCTAATCTCAATGGAACTTTGCTTGCCTGACATTGTCAACCCACATGAAGTTGATCATCTTGAGTAATGTTCATGCCTCATTCATAGACTTGGACACACTGGCTTTACATAGAAGCAAGAGCTACGATAACACCATGTGCTCTAACCACTAGCAACGTGAGGCAGGTGGCCAGAAGCATCTGGACAACATGCTTACTCCCTCTATCATTTGGTGCAGAGACTCAAAACACCATCTTGACGAGGATGAGGATTGTGGTTGGGTTGTTAAGAAGCTGGGGTCAAGTACCATGAGGTGGCCCAAAGTCGTGAGTGGGTCTTTCCTATGATCCGATGGAGGTATGTGGTGAATCCATCAAGCACACCTTATTAAAATGTGGTGGTTTGGGCGGGATCAACTACATTGCATACAACCACTACCAAGGCTTTGGTAATTAACAAGTGTGTGGGATGTCATGGTGCTATATAATAGAAGCGTTATATCCTGACTTATGTCTGCAAACATTGTGACATTCCAGAGGTGCTCAACCTAGTTGAGATCATGATCAAGGGTCCTTATAACATGATCAGTTTGCTAGTAATTCAAATTTATATGAAATGTTGTATATTTGGATTTTGATCTAGATCGTGGCAAGAGACTTACCACCACATGTACACCTACGCAACAACCATCTTCGATTGGCCAGTCAAACAATTACCAAGCTAGACACATGCAACTAGGGGGGATATGAGAGATCTGACTAGAGCATATTTTGATTCTACCATTTCCTTATTTCATTCTAGGGTTCCATCCTGGATACCTCCATTTGTGAGAAGAAATCTGACAATTGGTGTCTGTTGTCGCAATTGGGATGCCAAGATATCGTATATGCTCAAAGAAATGACCACTTGATTTGCTTCTCGACTTCTGAGTGTAATTGGAAGGGGAAGCAGGATGAAGTAAAGAAAGATTTGGGGTTAAAGGAAATTAGAGATCGTATTGGATGGCAAACGTTTTGCATTTAATCTGGAACTTTGGGCATGATGCAGAGGGAAATAAAGGTGGGAGCGAAACATTGTACAAAATGTAGTTGACCAAGTTTCTTTGATGGAATGATGCACTTGAATAAATCACTCTTGGATTAAAAATTCGGCTGAGGGATATAAAGTTGGTGATGAAGGATCATCTCTCACAAATAGTCATTAGTTTTCAAGGACCACTGTCCCTCATAATTGTCTTTCATGAAAAGTCTCATTTTCTATAGTGAGTATTGAGTTTTAAAGGCGAAAAATTTGGGAGATTTATGTCAGACAAATATGTTTGGCATCGATAACTATACCAATAGAGGCCAAAAAATGTTTTGTTGTTGTTAGTCTAGCAATTACGATAATATATTAAAGCAATCATAATTTTTGACATTAATACACTAGTTTCCTGTAGTGTAGAGTGAGGCAAAGGGAAGATGAATGATAGGGGAAGAGAGGACATATTCACCACATCAATTAAAAAAGAGAGGAAGTCAAGATGGTTGGAAGATTTTTTACATTTGTACTAAGGGGATTTGCTGAATAATAAGGACACATGTGATTATATAACATGTTGGAGTCTGTTGCGTAATTATGGTATATAACAACAAGTCGAAGTATGTTGTATGATCTTGGTATATAAAAATGGTTTACAAAATGTTGTGAGATTTTGGTCTATTACAACATGTAGCTATTACAATAGGTGAACTCATGTTGTGTGATTATGATATATTACGATGAGTTAGTCTATGTTCTGTAACGGTGATCTATTATAATGATTTATCATGTATGGATATTACAATGGATCACAACATGTTGTGTAATTATAGTATATAACAATAGGTTAGAGTCTATTGTGTGATCTTGGTATATAACAATGGGTTTCAACATGTTATGTTATTGAGATCTATTATAACATGTACTATTATAATAGGTGGACACTTGTTGTGTGATTATGATATATTACAATGGGTTAGGCGATATTGTGTAATTATGGTCTATTACAACATGTTATCATGGAAACTATTATAATGGGTCACAATATGTTGTGTAATAAGGTCTTTTACAATAGGTTTGAATATGTTGTGGTACTACAATCTATTACAACACATTAACACCTATTATAGAATCACATATACTACAACGGGTTTGGCCTTCTATAAATAACTTGTGTTGTATAAAATATACAATATACAACCCACAAATAGACTTGTTGTGATAAGTATGTTGACTACAACACAACTACAAGAACTATTGTGTTTCTCCCATTGTAAAATGCATTTTCTATAGTAGTGAAAGCATTGAATGGTAGTCAGAATCATCTCTCATAATGATGGTTTAATTGTGGTTCTTAGACCTAAAATCACTGCACTCATCACATGTCATTCAGTGTACTTTGACATCATCCAAAGTGACCTTGAATAAGGTTTGTCATACTGATGATGCTCAAATACCTTACGATACATGGGGAATGACAATGAGTGATATAGATAGGATTTGTCCCTCCTATAGGAGTTTGATATATGGAAACTTGATAAGTGAGACTGAGAAATGCATGGCCACGCTTGTATGAATCCATATATGATATTGAGCTCACATATATCCCATACGGTCTGCTCTAGTTCAAGGAACATGGATTGAACGTTAATGTGACGACCTTCACCACAACAAATGAGATTACTCAAAACAAATCACAAAATTATCACTAACCACAATATTACCACAAAATAGGGTAAAAGCAGAAGTATTTTGTAAACAAGCCTTCAACATAGGCCATTTAAATTTCACATATACCAAAAGATGTTACTTATTAAGTTCAAAGGCTATCACACCATATATGATACATATTTCAACTTGTTCATATGTACTAAGCCTTTCTATATATTCATTGCACAAAGCCAAAATCTTTGTGTCAACAAACAAAAAAATGAAATCTCTCCCCAGGACTAGAGAGTACAAGGACAACACATAGGACTCTGATAAGACACTACACCAGTATCATGTCCAACCTTCAGACAACTACTGCTCTCCTTGTTGCTCAACTCCTGCACCACAACCATGACCTCCTCGTCCACAAGCACCTAAAAAGTTTTGGAACTGATGGGGTGAGACCAAATATCCTAACAAGAGTTATAACTCTTCTCCGTATTCAATTAAATGGTGCATGTATTTCATTTTGAGCAGTTTAAGGAAATACAACTAAATAGTAGAACATTTTATGGTTTTAGAAGGAATATGAAGAACATATATAACAGTTGACTTCTCTTGCCGCATTTTAATTTAACAAATCTATACAAATGTAAGGTATGACATCATTCAATGTGATTCATATTTGACACTAAGCAAATATACTACTCAGTTGTTTAACTAATTTTATGCCCTAAGGATTAAAGGTGTACCACTCAAATCCAACCAACCACTACCAAGTCAAAGTCAGTACCATACAAGATAAATGGAAGATCCATACTTCATGATCATCCCCAACACTACTTGGTTTGTTCAAGTATGCAATGCAATAACATATAGTCATACTACTAAAAGACAACAACTTGTAGTCATAGATACACTCCTGTAGAGATAGAAATTCATAGTCTAGCTATGGTCCTGTAACAACTAGTCTACCGTGATACATGCCACAACACTACAGAACTACCTCACACGTGGTCGTTCGATAATAACAACATACCACTAGTTCAACATTTTAAGTATACAAGGAAGTATATTACTTGTACCCCATATATTCAATAATATGCGCTCTGAATTTCACATAGGAGTTACTCGGTTCACCATCCAACTAGATACGGACAATGTAGATGGATCTATAGGGAAACTACATGATTAGGGTTTTATATGATCAAACATGTCAATTGGGTATCGTTAAATGCATCAATCAAGTTACAACATACTAACCCTAAAAAAATCTACAAAATTAAGGTAGAATGCAACTTCAGACGATATAAAACATATTAAATAAGAACTCATATCATCATTAAATAGAACTTGTAATTCCATCATTCTCAATGTCATCATTACTAATAATCCACTTATGGGATTTCAATCCCTCAATTATTCACAAGGCACTTTCTCGTTCATTAAACCAAATCATATGTTCCTGCAACATTCAACATCACAAAAAGCTTCATCATTACTTCATAATCACCAATCTATATTGTATTGGGCCCAACATAGAATTCACTTAGCTATGACATTTATTTCACTTGCAAGTTAGTGATTCTCAAGTAGGAGAGAGAAAACATTATCATAGAGTAACAATTTTTAAGTAGAGTGAACACACATATCATATTAACATTAGATTAGGGTTAGGGTCTATATGTACCCGTTTAGGGTTTCATAGAATCATACCACCTCTAAACCTTAATTCCATCACTTCCTATTTTGTTGGAGAATTAAGCATTATAGTTATTGGTTAGCCATTCATAATCACATCACTTTTAGATAAACCATTATTCTATGTACTGACAATGTTCATACTTACATGTATATATCTTAACCACCTTCAACACTTGAGTGTCGATCACCCTTGACACATGAGTGTCAACCTTTCAGGAATGAAGCGTCGCGATCTGACTAGGTTTGGGATTTTTTGACCAAAACACAACCCATATGTCTTGACCGAGACACATCCCAAGGTCTAGACCTATCACTCATTACCCTAATCTCAGTTATCACCTAAAATGATGTCTCCACCATCATTTACACTCAGTTACAATTGGAACAGCACAACATCATGATCATGACACCAAAATAACGCCAACATGACATTACAACCATGACCCCATTGCTGGGTTGCAACCATAATGAAATAAGAGTGTGATGACCAAGTCATACAGTAGGTCATTTCCAACATAAGAATGTCTCGATCGCAACTAGTGTAACCTTAATCTATTACAACCTACACACCAACTAAAAAATGACATCACCATCAAACTTAGTCATATTGACCACAACATTAGCCAACAACTAAATCTGACCCATGCAACAATGTTGCGTCGTGACCCAACTAATAGGTAGTGACTAGTCTAGGGTTAAGGCAGTGTGTTACGACCAAAACCATCCTACCAAGGGGTAACCATGACAGAAGTCCAAGAGTTGTCTCAGACACATGCAGCAACCCATGGAAGATGTGAACCAAGATCTAACGGATGGATAATAGCAAGGTAACCCATCATAATAGAGTATACAACACCCTAAATCATAGGGTTCGCCAAACCTTAAATGTGATGATGGAAGATCATCAAAAGAAAGATGCTTGAAAGAAGATAACCAAGAATTTTATGGATATATACCAGATCAAACCTCTTGCTAGTATAAGTATAACAAACCACATAGAAGGTAGTATGAAATTAGGTTAAGATACACATAATAGAGGTAGACAGTTATAAAACCCACCAGATTTTTATGAGGAACAACCTCCCAAGACTCTATCTCCAAGACATTCAACTGAACTCCAACTTTTTGGCTAAGGAATCACCTCCAAGAAGAAGAAAAGTCCATGATTAGAAGGAGGTTCAGAGAAAGGAAAATAGATCTTATCTGAACCAAAAAGAAAATAGAAATAGAAAGGATTACCTTTCACTCAAGTTCATCATGATCACCCGAACCTAATTTTTGTAAATAAAGTATCTCCAAGAAGAACTACCAGGGATGATCCACATCCAAGAAGGAAGAAGAAGATGAAGAGTTTTAGACAAAAGTGTGATCTAGAAGGAAGGATCACTTACCTAGAGATGACTCACCAACATTCACCATCAAAGTCTATCCCTAGAACAAAACCTTCAATCATGCACCAAGGATCGGCCACCCAAGGATCAAGTTATGCTTCTTCTTGCACATGAAGCTCTAAAGGTGATCTTAAGGAAGACGAAGGTGTGTAGAGCCAAAAAGAATAGCTTTTAAGAAAAATAATGGATTATATATCCAAAGGAGGAGGGATGTATTGGTTTTTTGGGGTGTCAACACCATAGATCATCAAAGAACACTTATTCTACAAAGGGTTAATTGTATTGCCTTTGCATGCGAAAATATGAAATATTGATGGTTATCCAGTAGGTGTTTTGTGACGTCTAGGGTTGGTTATCCCTCTTGTTACAGTCAAGATATTCCAATGCACACCTTATCTCAGCCCAAAACCCTAATCACCATCTCATGGTCGAGACACTTATTCTAAAAGACAATTGTCGCGACCATCCTTACTCTAGGGTGTCTTGGTCGCAACCATGCATCCCCATGCATGTGTCTGGGTCAAAACCCTTACCAAAATTGATGTAATGCTCACAACATCAAACCCTAGGGTAGTCACCATATCAAGTAAGAAACCCTAGAAACCCTAATGTCACTTGATGATGTCATATATATATATATATATATATATATATATATATATATATATATATATATATATATATATATATATATATATAACTATGATTCAACCAAGGCACCCTATATCACCATCTACTCTCTCAACATATTTAAAAAAAAACACTCTCTATATGTGACAATTTGCAAGGTGATACTCCCTTTTGGTTAATATTGCAAGATGGTCCAAAATGTGTACAATTATAAAAAGGATAGTTCAAACATTATTTACATTGGACCCAATTAAAATGCAAGCATATCACATGAATTAAAACATCTCAAAAGATTAATTTACAGTTTAAACATCTTATTACACAAGAAAATTACAATTGAGCATAAAGCTAGTTCAGGGGTCTTACAATTATAAACCCCTAATAGATATTTCTCCCTCAAAATCCTATGCAAAAAGAGACAAAAATTTTTTTTGCATCTTGTCTTCAAGTTCCCACATAGCTTATTTAATGCCACGATGATGCCACAAAACCTTGACCAACACAATGTCCTTTTTCTTTAACTTCTTGATCCTTCTATCCGGGTTCAGAACATGACCATATACATTGGATATTTCATTATCTAGCTCTACCTCAACAAGTTGAAGTTTCAAATCCATATCACGGTGGCACTTCCTTAACATAGAGATATGAAACATAGGATGTAACTTATGTAATTCATATGGCAACTCTAGCTTATAGGCCACCTTCCCAACACGTGCAACTATAGGATAAGGTCCAATATACCTGGGAGCTAACTTACCCTTTTTCCCAAACCTTAGAACTCCTTTCCAAGGAGGTACACACTATCTCCCACTTGTAACTCTGAAGGTCTATGTCGGTTATCAATATAAAGTTTCTATCTATCTTGAGATGCCTTGATTTGTTGTTGAATGACTTTGATCTATTATGTTTGTTGTACTAAATTGGGACCCAAAATATGATACTTTCCTATCTCATACCAACATAAAGGAGATATACAACGTTTCCCATATAGTGCCTCATATGGTCCCATTTCGATAATCCTCTGATAACTATTGTTGTAGGCAAACTCTATTAGGCTAAGATGTATATCCCAACTGTAACATCCCTGACCTGGGTTATAACCTAACCCTAGAAGTTTTGCCTAAATATGTAATTATATACTTGTGAATACTCCCTGGCATGTAATTAAGTTCCTCAGGAACATTTACTTTCAATTTTTCTCCTTTATATGTAAAGTTGTAGCATTGTTTTGTAGTGCAAGGACCTATGTGCAAATTACCCAGTTAAAGGGGTTAACTTGCAATGTTCACAGATTAAGATGTTCTTATGATAATAAGACATCATATGAGTAAATATGATAAAGTTTGAAGGATTTCCCAAGCTTGAGCACCAAGGTGCAGCTGTGGAAGCAATCCCTATGCTTGAAAACCCTAATTTGGAGTAAAGTGCAATTTACCCAAATTAAGGGGTGCAACTTGTAATTTTCACTTTCTAGAACATCTTTTATAACTCTTGTCATCATTTAGAGTAGAAATGATGAAAGGGACACATCAATGAATAATCAGATAAGAAAAGAGATCTTTGTGGTGAAAGTCACCTAATATGGGTATGGAGACCTTTCATGTATGTACCCTAGTTGAAGGTTGGCTTTCTTTACCCTTAGATCTTGAGATTTCATGAGATTTGCATAAGTTTAGATGAGTTTGTACGTGCCTTGAGCAAGGAGGGACTTAGATGAAAATTCCATACTTTAGAGGTCCTTATGGTGTAAAAAGGCCTAAAGTATATAAGCCATTTCCTTGTAACAAGTGAACAAACCTTTCATTTCCTTCACTTCTTCTCTTCTTTCTCAACCGAACAAGGCTAGCTCTGGAGCAGAGAGGGATGACCAAGGGTTCTAGGTAAGTTTATATCATCCCTTTTGCTTGAATTCATGGAGGAAACTCGTTTTCAAGGTTGGATTCATGGCTAGCTCACCTAGCTCTATCTTTCTAGCCTTTCCTTTCCAATGATTCCTTGGAGAATTCACCTTCGCCGAACCTGTGGAGCTCAAAGACGCCATTAAAGCTTGGAGCTTGAAAGCTTGGAGCTCAAGGAAGGACCTTTAGGCGGGTTTTATAACTCTAAACTCTTGCTTTATATGCATACTTTGTTCTTGCAATTTAGCATGTTAGTTCTTCTTCTACCTCCCTTCTTCCTTGCACTTTTGCAAGCAAAACGGTGGAAGAACCGACCTTGAAAAAGGTTGAAGATGAGGGGCGTGAATCCCTATGTTACTTTATCAAACGACCTTGGACCCTTTTGGTCCAAACGGTTGCAAACCGTTTAAGGTCAAACGGTTTTAAACCGTTTGATCTCAAACGGTCTTGCAAGACCGTTTGGATTGAAACGGTCTCAAGACCGTTTGATAGGGTTGACCAAGGGACGACCGTTTGAGGGTCTGTTAGTTATATATTGAATTTCATTCCTGCAAAGAATCAAAGTTTAATTCTTAACCTTTTGAGAGTTGAAGGCACTTCAACATCCAAACCCTAATCGGGTCAAAATTGCTGTTTTAAAACATAGATCTTGTTGAGTTTTGGGTTGAAGGACCCAAACGGTCTCAAGACCGTTTGGGGGTTCCTCCAAATGGTCTTAAGACTGTTTGGGCACAACCCAAGACCGTTTGAATGTCTAGGGTTGAGAAAATCTAATGGTTTGAAGGTCCAATTGCAATAAGTTGATGAATTGATAAAAATGCTGATTTTTGACCTAATTGGAGTTCAACCCTAATCTAACCGACTTGATTTTTGGTCAAACTTTGGGAAAACGGTATCAAGACCGTTTGGATGATGTCCAAACGACTTCAAGACCGTTTGGGACAAGTTTGGGCCCAATTGGAGGTCAATTGATAGGTTCAACCTTGAACTGATTCACAATGTTGAATATTGATGACCATCCGATTTGAAACCCTAATTGATGAATTGTTTACTATTACCAGTTGAATTAACCTTGCAGGTTGTTATGAGATGATGATCATATCCAGGTATGGATTATAATACTATATTCATTGAAATCATGTCTTAAGCTTTATGAATAAGTGAAATATCTTGATGCACTGCTAGTGACATCTATTGAGATTTATGGGCTGTAAGAGCCATAAATACCATCAAGGTCATGCTTAACAGATGACTTGTAATGAAATGATTGAGAACTGATGATTGAAAAGAGTTAGGCTTGCTACATTTTAGTATTCTCATTTATAGTTGTTATGCTAATGTTATTGTTTGAAGAACAATGTATGATGTTAAAAGAATACTGAATGTACCTAACTAATCAAGTGTAATATAGAGCCCTGATCATAGATCCATCATTGTTAGAGTCTAAATGATGGTGAAACAGGTTTTCCCAAGGGAACTCCTAGATAACATACTTTTGAGTATGTGGGGTATATGGATGTGTAGAACCTTACATCCTAGTGTAGGAATTGATGTAGATTTTTATAGTCCATCAAACCTTCACTACAAACCCAAAAGGTGAGATGTATCACTATTCTCCCAAAGTAAACACAAACACTGCATCGGTGAAAGATAATCAAGAAATCTTCCGATGATGAAGAGAGTACAGAACGCCACTGTAACTCTAAAAACATAGCGAAGGTCCAGTTTACCCTGGTGAGCTATAAATAGCAGACGTCCTTCCAGATGTCCTGCAAACAATCCTCTAACTGACTGAGGAAGATGAGGTCATAAGAATCCGGCTCTTTTAATGACCTATGTATGATACTGATGTGACTTCTTAGCGATCAGTTGGAGTATGAGTGGTATGCCTCATCTCCACAGGGCAATAATAATGTTTGAAAAACATAATCAACAGCGTAGTATTACTTGATTGATGTTACACTGGATAAAGTATATGTTCTTCATGTTTCATAAATGTTGAACTCTTGCTTATTATCAAAACTGCTAATGAATGCTTTGAAAGCTTTTACTGCTTAAGTTATTCTTTGTTGCTTATAAAGCTTCTAGTGGAGAGTTATAATTCTCGCTGGGACAATTATGTATAATTGTCTCACCCCGTAGACTTCAACTTTTTAGGTGGTCGTCGAAGACGGAGGAACCGGTCTAAAGGTGACCAATCCTAGCAGCAGCAGAACCAGGAGTAGCAGTAAATCTCAGGTTGAGATTCAGCCTTCTATGTGGTGTAGTTAGAGTCAGTCCTATGTGTCCTCTGTACTCTCAGGTCTTGGAGTGTTTTGGTTATTATTTCTTGAGATTTTTTATCATGTTGTATATAATTACTCAAGAAGTAATTTGACAGAGATGTATACAGTTTAAATCCTTTTTCTATGGAAAAGGTTTGTGGTTTCAAGCTCTTGTCTCGAAAAGTTTTAATTTCCCGTGATTTTTGTCTTCCGCTGATTATCGATTGCTTCCGCTCATGTTTAAATCGTGATTATTTTGTGGTTTGGAGATCGGAGCCCACAATTAAGTGGTATCAGAGCTCTAGGTTCGTCGAGTCTACAGAGGCATAGGACTTAGGAAGTCGAGTCTATCTTTAGTATTCCTTCCTTATCTAATAGAATCTTCTGCTCCTCAGGAGAAGAAGATACATAAGAATGTCAGAGCCACATGATGAGAATGTGGTAGAAAGTAGTGCTAGTGCACCTCAAGGCGGTGCAGGAGTACCAGAGATAGAACAGCTTGTACCTGAGCAACCCAGAGAGCCACCCCAGTTCGACCCAGCCGACATGGGTAACCCAGCAAGTCAGACGATGTTTGGGCAGTTTATGACTGCCATGACACACATAACCGACAGGATGCCTATGCCTGTACCCAGGGCACCTGTCCAACCAGAAGGTCAAGGTATCGGAAAAACGTTCGAGCGACTATGTCGTGTCGGAGCTACCGAGTACCTTGGGACTGCTGACCCCGCATATGCTGATCTATGGTTGACGGAGTTGGAGAAGGCTTTCAGGATTCTCAATATCCCTGAAGCTGAGAAGGTCAGACATGCTGTCTATCTTCTCAAAGGAAGCGCTGGTCATTGGTGGACAATGGAAGAGCAGAAGAGACCTGGAATGGAGATCTCATGGGAAGCTTTTCGGCGGGAATTTGTTCATAGATATTTCCCAAAGACCTTCCTAGATGAGAAGATCTCTCAATTTGAGAGACTGAGGCAGGGAATAATTAACATTAGCGAGTATGAAGCTAAGTTCATGGAGTTGTTGCAGTTTTGTCCGCACATGGCTGCCACAGAAGAAGAAAGAATCAGGAGATTTAAGAGGGGTTTGAATGCTGACATGAGTACCCCCGTGTCTGCCTTAGAAAACCAAGAGAGATTCTCTACCTTCGTTGAGTCAGTCTGAAGGATAGATAGATCTGTGGTTGAGAAGAGGCAAACTCAGAAAATATATCCACAGTTCCAGGGTTCTTCATCTAGGGACTTTAAGAAGCCTAGATCCTATGCACCTAACCCTCCACCACCTAGATCTAGTTCTCAGACTCAGTGGTCTCCAAGTAGAGGTAGAGGACGAAGACAACCACCTCAGGAGACTCAGAGTTCTGCATCAATGTCAGTTACTGGACCACCCAGAACACAACAACTGGAGAGAAGTTGCTACAACTGTGGTAAAGTGGGACACTTGATGAAGGACTGCCGATCTAAGTCTGTCAGTGTGACACAGCCTCCAAGACAGAATCAACAAGGATCTCAGAGAATGCAATCTCAAGGAGCAGCTCGAGGACGTGGACAAGCATCTCAAGCTGGATCATCAGCACCACCTCAACACCAGGCGACAGCGAGGTTCTATGCTATGAACCCACCAGAGGCAGTGGTCGATCCACAAGTGGTGACAGGTCAGATGGAACTTTTATATTATGATATGTCTAAACCTTGTGTAGTATCTGTTCTGATTGACCCGGGTGCTACACACTCTTTCATCACTCGAAGAGTGATTCACAACTGCAATATGACAGTTAGACATAGGGCAGATAGTTTGCTGTTGGAGACTGCGTTGAGAGGGTCTACCGTTCTGCAGGAGGTATGCTCTCCTGCATCCTCTTCTTTTCTGATCATCGCATTCAAGTGGACCTTATACCACTTGATATGCAAGGATTTGATGTAATCCTCGGAATGGATACCTTGGAAAGTTATCTAGTTGTCTTGGATTGTGAGTCCAAGTTGGCAGTGTTTGCTGATAAAAGCAACACATGGATCTTTCAAGGAGAAAGAAAGATTCTGCCCACTTGTCTTGTATCAGTTATGGTTGCTGATAAGCTGATGAGGCAAGGATGTTATGCATTCTTGGCCCATGTGGTAGATGTTACCAAGGAGAGTCCCAACCCTGTTGAAGCTCCTATAGTCAGGGAATTCGAGGATGTGTTTCCTAAAGAACTTCCTGGTATACCACCACCTCGGGAGATTGATTTTGAAATCAATTTAGTCCCAGATACAAAACCTATAGCCTAGACTCCTTATAGGATGGCGCCTGCCGAGATGGCTGAACTCAAGAAACAACTTCAAGAGTTACTTGAGAAAGGTTTTATCCGACTGAGCACTTCACCTTGGGGTGCTCCGGTTTTGTTTTTTAAAAAGAAAGATGGATCAATGCGGTTGTGCATTGACTATAGACAACTCAATAAAGTAACAATAAAGAACAAGTACCCTTTGCCGAGGATTGATGATCTTTTTGACCAGTTGCGTGGTGCAACAATCTTCTCAAAGATAGATTTGAGATCTGGATATCATCAACTCCGCATTAAGGACAGTGACATATCCAAGTCTGCCTTTAGGACAAGATATGGTCACTATGAGTTCACGGTTATGTCATTTGGACTAACCAATGCACCAGTTGCATTCATGGAACTCATGAATAGAGTCTTTCGACCTTTCCTTGATCAGTGTGTTGTCATTTTCATAGATGACATACTGATTTATAGTAAGGATGCTCAGCAGCATGAGCGACACCTTCGCCAAGCTTTGACCTTGCTAAGAGAACACAAGCTGTATGCAAAGTTTAGCAAGTGTGAGTTCTGGCTGCTTGAGGTATCTTTTCTTGGGCATGTGATATCTGCCTCAGGAATTTGTGTTGACCCTGCAAAGGTAGAATCTGTTCTACAATGGGGACAACTGAAGACACCGACAGAGATTAGAAGTTTCTTGGGATTAGCTGGTTACTATCGAAGGTTTATTAAGAATTTCAGTTCTATAGCCTTACCTTTGACCAAGTTAACCCAGAAAGATGTACCTTTTGCCTGGAGTGATAAGTGTCAACAGTCTTTTCAACTGTTGAAAGAAAGGTTGACAAGTGCACCTGTGCTTGTGCTACCTGAACAAGGAAAAGGATATGTAGTCTTCTGTGATGCCTCCAAGAATGGACTTGGATGTGTGTTGATGCAGGATAAACAGGTGATTTCTTTTGCTTCCCGACAGCTTAAGAAACACGAGGAGAATTATCCGACACACGATTTAGAGTTAGATGCTGTGGTCCATGCCTTGAAGATCTGGAGACATTATCTCTACGGAGAAACCTTCCAGATTTTCACAGACCACAAAAACCTTAAGTATATCTTCTCTCAACATGAGCTTAACATGAGGCAACATCGCTGGATGGAGTTAATCAAGGACTATGATTGTAGAATTGATTACCATCCGGGCAAGGCCAATGTGGTTGCAGATGCCTTGAGTAGGAAATCAGCAACATCAACCATGGATAGAGCACAACTAAGTTCCTTAGTATGCTCTAGGAGAGATATGCTTATCTCTTTAAGGCAAGACAATGTGCAGTTGAAGGTATCATTGTTAGCTGGTTTGTTAGCTGAGATGCAGATTAAACCTACCCTAAGAGAGCAGATAAAGGAGGCACAACAAATAGATGTTGCAGTTCAGCAGATTAGATCTGAGTTTGGTGATGAGAAGTGAGAAGGTTTTCATGAGTCAGATGACCAGGTGGCATGCTATCATGGGAGGATGATAGTGCCAGATGTAGATAACATGAGGAAGATAGTTCTGGAGGAAGCTCATTCTTCAATGTATGCTATGCATCCTGGGAGCACCAAGATGTATCGAAACTTGAAAGATATGTATTGGTGGCCTGGGATGAAGAAGGATGTAGCTGAGTTTGTTCTGAGGTGTCCTGTGTGTCAGCAGGTCAAGGATGAACACCAGAAACCTGCAGGAACAATGCAACCTTTACCCATACCACAGTGGAAGTGGGACCATGTGACCATGGACTTTGTTGTTGGCCTACCCAGGACAAACAAAGGACATGATTCCATTTGGGTAGTTGTTGACAGGTTGACTAAGATAGCACATTTCCTACCTGTGAAAACAACCTATTCTGCTGAAAGGTTATCCCATTTGTATGTTCAAGAGATAGTGCGTTTGCACGGAGTTCCTGTCACTATAGTTTCTGACAGAGGTCCCCAGTTTACAAGTCTCTTTTGGGAACAGTTACACAGAGCCTTAGGCACCAAACTAAGGTTTAGTACAGCCTTTCACCCATAGACTGATGGACAGTCGGAAAGGACTATACAGACCTTGGAAGACCTGTTGAGAGCATGTGTTCTCCAGTTTACCGGGAGTTGGGATCTACATCTGAACTTGATAGAGTTTGCCTATAACAATAGCTATCAACATAGTATTGATATGGCACCCTATGAAGCTTTGTATGGTAGACGTTGTAGATCACCCTTGTGTTGGTATGAGACTGGTGAGCACCAGTTGTTAGGTCCTGATCTTGTGCAGCAAACTACAGAGAAGATTAAAGTTATACAACAACAGCTTAAGACTACACAGGATAGGCAGAAGTCGTATGCTAATAAACGTCGTATACCCCTAGAGTTCCAGGTTGAAGACAGAGGGTATCTTAAGGTCTCACCTTGGAAAGGAGTCCTTCGTTTTGGAAGAAAAGGGAAGTTAGCTCCTAGATTTATGGGACCTTATCCAATTATTGAGAGAGTTGGAAAGGTGGCCTATAGACTAGAGTTACCTCAAGAGTTGCAGAAGTTACATCCTGTGTTTCACATTTCCATGCTAAGGAAATGACACCCAGACACCGAGTCAGTTCTACAACCAATGGAAGTAGAATTAAATGATGATATAACATATGAGGAGGGACCAGTGTCAATCCTTGATACCAGAACTAAAAAGTTAAAGAAGAAAGATATAAGCCTCGTGAAAGTCCTCTGGAACCATCGTGGTGTTGAAGAAGCCACTTGGGAACTAGAGGATGAAATGAGAAGGAAATACCCTTCTCTTTTCTCCTAATACATTTTATCGATTTCGGGGATGAAATCCTTGTGAAGGGGTGGATAATTTGTAACATCCCTGACCTGGGTTATAACCTAACCCTAGAAGTTTTTCCTAAATATGTAATTATATACTTGTGAATACTCCTTGGCATGTAATTAAGTTACTCAGGAACATTTACTTTCAATTTTGCTCCTTTATATGTAAAGTTGTAGCATTGTTTTGTAGTGCAAGGACCTATGTGCAAATTACCCAGTTAAAGGGGTTAACTTGCAATGTTCACATATTAAGATGTTCTTATGATAATAAGACATCATATGAGTAAATATGATAAAGTTTGAAGTATTTCCCAAGCTTGAGCACCAAGGTGCAGCTATGGAAGCAATCCCTATGCTTGAAAACCCTAATTTGGAGTAAAGTGCAATTTACCCAAATTAAAGGGTGCAACTTGTAATTTTCACTTTCTAGAACATCTTTTATAACTCTTGTCATCATTTAGAGTAGAAATGATGAAAGGGACACATCAATGAATAATCAGATAAGAAAAGAGATCTTTGTGGTGAAAGTCACCTAATATGGGTATGGAGACCTTTCATGTATGTACCCTAGTTGAAGGTTGGCTTTCTTTACCCTTAGATCTTGAGATTTCATGAGCTTTGCATAAGTTTAGATGAGTTTGGACGTGCCTTGAGCAAGGAGGGACTTAGATGAAAATTCCATACTTTAGAGGTCCTTATGGTGTAAAAAGGCCTAAAGTATATAAGCCATTTCCTTGTAACAAGTGAACGAACCTTTCATTTCCTTCACTTCTTCTCTTCTTTCTCAACTGACCAAGGCTAGCTCTGGAGTAGAGAGGGATGACCAAGGGTTCTAGGTAAGTTTATATCATCCCTTTTGCTTGAATTCATGGAGGAAACTCGTTTTCAAGGTTGGATTCATGGCTAGCTCACCTAGCTCTATCTTTCTAGCCTTTCCTTTCCAACGATTCCTTGGAGAATTCACCTTGGCCGAACCTGTGGAGCTCAAAGATGCCATTAAATCTTGGATCTTGAAAGCTTGGAGCTCAAGGAACGACCTTTAGGCGGGTTTTATAACTCTAAACTCTTGCTTTAAATGCATACTTTGTTCTTGCAATTTAGCATGTTAGTTCTTCTTCTACCTCCCTTCTTCCTTGCACTTTTGCAAGCAAAATGGTGGAAGAACCGACCTTGACAAAGGTTGAAGATGAGGAGCGTGAATCCCTATGTTACTTTATCAAACGACCTTGGACCCTTTTGGTCCAAATGGTTGCAAACCGTTTAAGGTCAAACGGTTTCAAACCGTTTGATCTCAAACGGTCTTGCAAGACCGTTTGGATTGAAACGGTCTCAAGACCGTTTGATAGGGTTGACCAAGGGACGACCGTTTGAGGGTCTGTTGGTTATATATTGAATTTCATTCCTGCAAAGAATCAAAGTTTAATTCTTAACCTTTTGAGAGTTGAAGGCACTTCAACATCCAAACCCTAATCGGGTCAAAATTGCTATTTTAAAACATAGATCTTGTTGAGTTTTGGGTTGAAGGACCCAAACGGTCTCAAGACCGTTTGGGGGTTCCTCCAAATGGTATTAAGACCGTTTGGGCACAACCCAAGACCGTTTGAAGGTCTAGGGTTGAGATAATCTAATGGTTTGAAGGTCCAATTGCAATAAGTTGATGAATTGATAAAAATGCTGATTTTTGACCTAATTGGAGTTCAACCCTAATCTAACCGACTTGAGTTTTGGTCAAACATTGGGCAAACTGTCTCAAGACCGTTTGGATGATGTCCAAACGACCTCAAGACCGTTTGGGCCAAGTTTGGGCCCAATTGGAGGTCAATTGATAGGTTCAACCTTGAATTGATTCACAATGTTGAATATTGATGACCATCCGATTTGAAACCCTAATTGAGAAGGTTTCAACCCTAATTGGCTTTCAATTGAGGGTCAATTTGATGTCCAAGTGATTGAGGTTAATCTTAGTTAACTCAATTTATAAGTGGTTATCATGGATTTGGTTAATTGAGGGGTTCAACATACATATCCATGACTAATTGTAACTTTTGAACCACTTTGGAGGTCCAAACGGTCTCAAGACCGTTTGGGGCCAAACGGTCTCAAGTCTGTTTGGGCTCAAACGATCTCAAGGTCGTTTGGTCCAATCGATCTCAAGTTGATTTGATCAAACGGTTTCAAACCGCATGAGCTTCAAACGGTTTGAAAGTCAAAATGGTCAACGCACCCAAACGGTCTCAAGACCGTTTGAGGGCAAACGGTCTCAAGACCGTTTGAGACCAAACGGTCTCAAGACTGTTTGGTGGTTGAAGGTTGAAACCGTTTGAAGGTGTTCAAGGTGGTTTGTACTTAATCAATTGATGATGTAATTGACTCAATGATGATCTAATCCAAACCCTAATGGTAACCTAGGTCATTAAGGGACTAAGTGATTAATGAGTTGACCCATGATGGTGATCATGAGGTAAATTACCAAAATACCCTTGAGGGGTTTAATGGAGTAAAACCTTGTTCTAATCAAACCCTAATCACATGATAGTGATTTTTTGGCTTATGTTAGTCAATGAGGACTTAACCCAACCTGATCTAGAGTGGTGTTATCACCATCTACTAGTAAGAGGAGAAAGAAAGTATCCTAAGAGAGAGAAAGTACCCTTTTATGGTGGAAACTTAAGTAAGATACTTTCAATACACATGAATGTACATGAGTAGGGAATGATCCACCCATGTGAGATCATGGAAACCGTAATTATGATGTCTAGTGAATCTTAATCTTACTTAAGAGCTTTAATGATGATGTTTCTCATACATGATGATGTAATGAGTACAATTCACCATGGAGTGAATAGTAAACCCTAATTCTAGGGTGGTAACATGAAAGATGAATAGTAAACCCTGATTGATGAATTGTTTACTATTACAAGTTGAATTAACCTTGCAGGTTGTTATGAGATGATGATCATATCCAGGTATGGATTATAATACTATATTCATTGAAAGCATGTCTTAAGCTTTATGAATAAGTGAAATATCTTGATGCACTGGTAGTGACATCTATTGAGATTTATGGGCTGTAAGAGCCATAAATACCATCAAGGTCATGCTTAACAGATGACTTGTGATGAAACGATTGAGAACTGATGATTGAAAAGAGTTAGGCTTGCTACATTTTAATATTCTCATTTATAGCTGTTATGCTAATGTTATTGTTTGAAGAACAATGTATGATGTTAAAAGAATACTGAATGTACCTAACTAATCAAGTGTAATATAGAGCCCTAATCATAGATCCATCATTGTCAGAGTCTAAATGATGGTGAAATAGGTTTTCCCAAGGGAACTCCTGGATCACATACTTTTGAGTATGTGGGGTATATGGATGTGTAGAACCTTACATCCTAGTGTAGGAATTGATGTAGATTTTTATAGTCCGTCAAACTTTCACTACAAACCCAAAAGGTGAGATGTATCACTATTCTCCCAAAGTAAACACAAACACCGCATCGGTGAAAGATAATCAAGAAATCTTCCGATGACGAAGAGAGTACAGAACGCCACTGTAACTCTAAAAACATAGCGAAGGTCTAGTTTACCCTGGTGAGCTATAAATAGCAGACGTCCTGCCAGATGTCCTGCAAACAATCCTCTAATTGACTGAGGAAGATGAGGTCATAAGAATCCGGCTCTTTTAATGACCTATGTATGATACTGATGTGACTTCTTAGCGATCAGTTGGAGTATGAGTGGTATGCCTCATCTCCACAGGGCATAATAATGTTTGAAAAACATAATCAACAACGTAGTATTACTTGATTGATGTTACACTGGATAAAGTATATGTTCTTCATGTTTCATAAATGTTGAACTCTTGCTTATTATCAAAACTGCTAATGAATGCTTTGAAAGCTTTTACTGCTTAAGTTATTCTTTGTTGCTTATAAAGCTTCTAGTGGAGAGTTATAACTCTCGCTGGGACAATTATGTATAATTGTCTCACCCCGTAGACTTCAACTTTTTAGGTGGTCGTCAAAGACGGAGGAACCGGTCTAAAGATGACCAATCCCAGCAGCAGCAGCACCAGGAGCAGCAGTAAATCTCAGGTGGAGATTCAGCCTGCTATGTGGTGTAGTTAGAGTCAGTCCTATGTGTCCTCTGTACTCTCAGGTCTTGGAGTGTTTTGGTTATGAGTTCTTGAGATTTTGTATCATGTTGTATATAATTACTCAAGAAGTAATTTGACAGAGATGTATACAGTTTAAATCCTTTTTCTATGGAAAAGGTTTGTGGTTTCACGCTCTTGTCTCAAAAAGTTTTAATTTCCCATGATTTTTGTCTTCCGATGATTATCGATTGCTTCCGCTCATGTTTAAATCGTGATTATTTCGTGGTTTGGAGATCGGAGCCCACACCAACTGCCCAAAAATTACAACACATAGGCTCTTAACAAATCCCCCATGTTCTGTGTACCCATTACTATATGCAAATGCTCCCAAAAGTGACTAGTGAACTGAGGACCTCTGTCCGACACTATTGTAAATGGGATACCGCGTAGACATATTATCTCATCGACATACACTTGTGCAAGTTTCTCAGCTCTATATGTGGCCTTTATTGGTAGAAAGTGTGATGACTTAGTCAACATGTCCACTATCACCCAAATGGAGTCACGACCTTTGGCTGTCCTTGGAAGTCCAACCAAAAAGTCAATTGTGATATGATCCCATTTCCACTGAGGTATAGTTGTTGGTTGTAAAGTCCCTACATGTTGTTGATCTTTGACTTTAACCTGTTGACATACTGCACAGTTAAGCACAAATTTAGCTACATGATGGTTTAATCATGGCCATCAATATAGATCTTTTAGATTTTGATGCATCTTGGTGCTTTCTGGATGCATATCATGCATATAAAATTCTTCTAGAACTAAATTCCTTTGATTATCTATATCTAGAACAACTGATATACCATGATAAAACATTGTCCCATCATCATATTCATGGAAGCCATCATGTTTCTCATTGCCCATCTTTGCCCAAATCTTTCATGTCACAGTATCATTTTGTTGTGTATCAATGATCTGTTGACTCAACATTGGCTTTACTTGTAATTGTGCTAACAAACCTACTAACAAGGATACATCTAACTGTACATTCATCTATCTAAGAGAGACCAACATATCTCTCTTATAGAACTCAACTGTGTTGGCTCAAAATATGATGATGAGGAAAATTTTCTGCTTAAAGATTCTTCCAGTACATTTTCCTTTCCTAGATGATAATCTATGGTGCAGTCATAATCCTTAATCAATTTCATCCAACGTTGTTGTCTCATATTCAACTCCTATTCAAAAATATATAATGCATGTTCTTGTGGTCAGTGAAGATCTGGCACTTCTCCCCATACAATTTGTGTCTTCGTGTCTTCAAATCATGGACCTTAATGGATAACTTTAGATCATGTGTTGGGTAGTTCTCCTCATGTTTCTTAAGCTATAATGAAGCAAAAGAAAGCAGGTTCTTATCCTGCATAAGTACACAACACAGACCATTCTTAGATGCATCACAAAAGACTATATAAGCTTTTCCTTGCTTTGGTAGCACTAACACTTGTGTACTAGTCAATTTCTCCTTCAAAAGTTGAAAGGAATGTTGACATATGTCATCCCAAACAAATGGCACATCCGTCTTTGTTAACTTTGTTAGGGGTAATGCCACTTCACTAAAGTTTTTTTTATTAGTAAGCATGCCACTATATTCATTCACAAAAACACTATACAAAGGGAGAGAAGAGCTCATTTCTTTCCTATCTATGCAGAGCCTTGTAATCACTATCTATCCTCCTCTACACATTGTTAGTAGAGGGGTTAACATTTTCAAAAATGGTTCGCTTCCTATCACACCAAATGTGGTAGATGACAAGAATACTAATGAGCTTGCTCTTTTTGTCCATGAATTTTAGAAGATCTTCAATAGATCTAGGCTTGAACAGAAGCATAGGACTCGCTCAGTCCCAAATGGCCTCTGCAATATCACAGGACCAGAAGATGTGGCCAACGCTCTCCACCTGCTTCATGCATAAACAACATCTAGAGGCCATGCTTAGCCCCCTTTTTATAGAAAATGTTCAATAACCAGGTGTCCATGAAGGATCTTCCACACACTCACCTTGATTTTATTAGGGGTAGTTGAGTGCCACAACCAGCACTTCACTAAAGTTCTTAATGAACCTCCTATAATATCATGTCAAACCAAGAAAGTTGTGAACCTCTATAGGTGTATTTGAATGATCCCACTCCAGCACTGGTTCCACCTTCTTTGGGTCTACACAAACTCCTTTGGTAGATATTATATGTCATAGGAAAGCCACTTCCTTTAACCATAACTCACACTTACTGAACTTTGCATATAACTAGTGTTGCCTCAGAAAAGACAAAGCCTGACATAAATGTTTCTCATGATGTTGATCGTATTTAGAGTAGATTTGAATATAATCTATGAACACAACTACAATCAGATCTAAATGTGTTCTAAACACTCTATTCATTAGATCCATGAACGTTTCTGGTGCATTGGTTAGCCCAGACGGCATAAACACAAACTCATAGTGGCCATATCTTGACCTAAAGGCTGAATTAGGTATGTCATCTACCTTAATGTGTAAATGGTGATAACCCGACCTCAGATCTATCTTAGAAAAGATGGTGGCACCCTATTATTTATCAAACAAGTCACCTATATGTGGTAACAGATACTTATTGGTAATCATCATCTTATTCAACTGTCAATAGTCAATACACAACCTCATTGATCCATCCTTCTTCTTTATAAACAAAATGGGAGCACCGCAAGGTGACATCCTCAACCTAATGAAACCTTTCTCAAGTAACTCCTACAACTACCTCTTCAGTTTTTATATCTCTTCTCGTTCCATTTTGTACGGTGTCTATACTATAGGTTAAGTCCCTAGAACTAGATTGGTTCCAAATCAATCTCTCTAGGATGAGGTAAACTTAGAAACTCATTAGGAAATACATCCTCAAACTCCAGTACCACTTGCACTTCCTGAATACTAGGACCCTTCGCCTTTATATCCACCACATGTGCCAAAAATGTATCACAACCCTGTCTCATCCACTTGTTTTTTGTCATAGAAGAAACTAGACATGCCAGAAGGATGTTCCCATCAACCTAGAAAACCAATGAGGCATCATATCCTACAAAGATTTAGATGACAACATGAATCCACTTTTGTGTGCATTGATGTCTAGAAGCCGACCCATTTGACTCACTCTTGTATGGATCACCTTCAAGCTTTGGAGAGCATAGGGTTTTTTCCTATTGTTCTATTCTCGCCACAAGAAAGATTCATGGAAGAGGTATGCCCAACACCTAGGTAATCCATTGAGAGTTTGTCTCGATAGAGAACAATATGATATTTCCCCCTTGTTTGATCAAATGGCCCCGAAAAAAGCAAAATTGATCCCAAGGCCAATTTCTCATACCTTCTCAGTCTACCCCCCCAAACCCCCTACCCATTGGCCTACCAACGCACTTTCCCACTGCTCTTTCCACCTAGAGGGCGGAGTGCTCTTCCTTCTTATTTTTCTCTATGTTGGGGCCTCCTCCCATTGCTCAGGACAGAATCCCCTGTCATTTCCTACAAGTCGTAGTCAACGAGAATTAATAATAGGAGACATGCAAATAGGAAAAACTGCTATAGCAGTAGATACCATAATAAACCAAAAACAATTGAATCAAAAGGAAAAATAAAATGAAAAATTGTATTGTGTCTATGTGGCGATTAGACAAAAAGGCTCGACTGTGGCACAATTTGTACAAATTCTATCATCCACCAATGCATTGGAATATTCCATTCTTGCAGCAGCCACCGCTTTGGATCCTGCTCCTCTCCAATTTTTAGCACCATATTCTGATTGTTCTATGGGGGAATCCTTCTATGATAATGGAATGCAAGCATTAATCATATATGATTATTTAAGTAAATAGGAGATGGCATATCGTCAATTGTCATTATTGTTATTCAGACTACCAGACCGAGAGGCTTTCCCCAGAGATGTCTTCTACTTGCATTCTTGTCTCTTAGAGAGAGCCACGAAATGATCTGAAGAAATATGATTAGGTAGATTAACTACCTTACCCGTCATTGAAACACAAGCAGAAGATGTATCGACATATATTCCTACTAAATTGATTTCAATCGCAGATGGACAACTATGTTTGGCAATAGAGCTCTTTGGTCAAACTCTTTTTTGGTGTCAAAGTCATTTCAATCTTGGAAATACATTCTAATATTACCTGATACTTTTCTAAAGTATCCATCACAAGGATTATGTCAAATCCATGCATATGAAGTGGCTAGATATCCACTTGTATATTGTGTCCTGAAAAGGAAAGAATACAGGACAAACATACTCGTTGTAGCTCTACGAAACTAACTAATGGAGTCTCTAGATGAAGACTATCATGTATATAAATAATAAGAAAGAAAAGTTTAGCTATCACTTCTCTAGTGATGAAAAAATGTGTCCCACTCGAGTCAATTAAAATAGATATAAAACATGAATAAGACAAATAAGAATGATATAACTCTATCTAACCTATCACAACCCTCGGGTTGATGACTGCATATGGCTGACACATCGCATACAATCAAGTCATCTCTTGTTGTCACCCTCTTCCTCTACTGATGAACCATCTTGTGATACATGTCTACATCCTATGCCACTATGTTTCTATCACTGCTGCAAACTCTACTGACTTTGCCTAGGCTGTTGAGTCACTTCTTCATCCTTCATAGGGCTGTACCACTTAGTATGCCCCATCTGTCCACATTTGAAACATGTTTTTTCATTATACCACGACCTAGACGGTCATGTTATAGATACTAACATTGTACTCTGAGCTCTTGTAGGTGGCAAACTATGACCTCTGCCTCTGTTGTGTCAACTACGACAGAGTTACTGACCTTTGCTGAGACTATGGTACTGATTACCGTGGCTTCTTTAAGCCTCCAAAAGATTGTCATTGGTATTTTATAGGCTTCTTCTTGGCCTTAGCCTCCTATTTCTCTATCACATACCTCTCCACTCTCCTAACTGACTCTACAAAGGTGGAAAACCTCTCTCTATTCTCTAATGAACACATTGGGGTGGTTATCTCATAAATCAAACCCTTCTTAAACTGTCTAGTCCTCTCATTCTTTGTTGTTGCCCTATGTGGACAAACCTAAGAAGTTCTGTAAACTTAACTTCATAAGAACTAATTGACATACATCCCTATCAGATATTCTCAAACTATATAATCTTTTCATCTAAGTAAGTCTCTGGTAAGTATCGACTTACAAACTCCCATCTAAATTCCTCCCATGTAAAATTCCAATAGGAAGTGAAAAACCCATGTTCTCTATCCATTTTGTTTTCTATATCTATATATAAATGGAAACCAACTTGCATTGAATCCTTAAATCTCGACGATTCCCAATGTACAAACTATTATTATTTCAAGAAATCTACCACGGTGAAATCTATAGACACGCTGCTCTTAGGAATCAGTGCTAGAGCATCTCAGTTCGAGTTCTAGTGGTGGCTCTCCTCCTCAATGGCCCACTATTGGCCAACACTCCCCTTCAAAAAGTATATTGCATGTTTTACCTTGTCCTCCTTAGGAATATTGAGGATTTTAAAAGCCTTTTCCATCTTAATCATCCACATATTTGCACCAATTGGATCAGAGGTACCTACATATTCAACACCAGGAACCTCTGCCCTAGGTTGAATTGTAGGCATCCTATTTATCATATAGTTCATTGTAGTCATAAATTGTCCAACCACATATTCTAAAGTAGGATTGTCTACATCAGCTATGCTCACTTGAGGTATCTCGTGCATAGCTTCTACCCTCTCTTGTCTCCTAGCAGCATTTCCAGGTGCAACAATGTTGCATTTGCAACATGCTCATCATGTTCTCCAGATATCTTTTCTATCTTCTTCTACTTCTGCAATAGAAGAAGCTACTATAATATATATTAGAGGACACTAGAATAGACTCAAATCCTAGTCCTATGTCCCCATATACTCAATAAACCTATAACTATGATACCACTAAATTGTGATGATCATTGCCACAATAAATGATATTACTCAAAACAAATCATGGACTCATCACTAACTACAATATTACCACAAAATAGGGTAAATTAAAACCAACTACAATTTAATATCTCAAGAGGAAGTTTTTGTAAACAAGCCTTCAACATAGGCCATCTATATTTCACATATGCCAAAAAGTGTTACATACTAAGTTCAAAGACTATCAAACCATACTTGATACATATTGCAAATTGTTCATATGTACAAGCCCTTGTTGGATCCTAGATGGGTGATTAGATGCTTTAGAGGGGGGTGAATAGAGCTAAATGCACTTAAACAAAATTCATTAGACCTACAAGATATATCACAAGATAAGGTTGCTAAATAGGAAATTTGAGGGCAAAGAAAACATGCATAACAAGGATGAGAGAGATTGAACATACACCAAGTAGACAAGCCATTTAGAGTGGTTCCACACTTCAAACTAGAAGTGTGCCAGTCCACTTACCTAGAGAGGTCAACCTCGAGAATTTCCTAATCATTGCATTCTTATATTCATTGATAAGACTTACAATACATGACCAAACAAAGGACTTACCTATCCAATACAAAAAGTCTTCAACCTTACCAAGGACTTACCCACTTTGCAAGGAGTCTTCCACCTTCTTCCAAGGACTTACCTACTCTTGCACAAGTCTTCATCCTTGTAGGGATTACCCACTCTTCTTGGATCTTCCTCCGTTGACTTCACCTTCACTCAGAGAAGCTTCCACCAAGGACTTACCCACTTGAGCAAGGAGTCTTCTGCCTTCACCAAGGGCTTACCCACTCTTACTCCAAGTCTTCAACCTTGATCTTCACCAAGGGACGCCTTCCCTTGTTCTTCTTCACCTCTCTTAGGCAAGAGAGAGAACCTTCATCTTCATGGTTGAAATGAGATAAAGGGAGGTGGTGGAAGTGAGAGCCTCACAAGATATACATGTAGGATGAGCTCTCTTACAAATCTCCTACTCACTCTAATGGATGTAGTAAGTGATTAAGCTTAGAGAGAGAGAGGACGTAGTAGGAAGCACTCAACTATAGAATAGGAACCTCACATAGAGTTTTGCAATGAATGCTCAACCTTGGAATGAAGCCCAAGGGGTCCTATTTATAGCTGGGGATGCCTCTTAGCCTTTGGGAACACTTGAGAATGAAAACTAGCCGTTGTGTGGCTTGCAAAGGATATATTTTCACTTTTTGCAACTCCACAACGGCTAGAAGCACTTTTCTGCACTTTTCTGTACAATGCAATCAATCGAGTTTCTATAAAGGTAACTCGGCTGATAGAGTAAAAGACAAAGTTGATATGCATACCATCAGTTGAGTTTGTCCTGGGAAAACTCGACTGACCAATGAAAATCGATTTGGTCAGTTACTCCATCGGTCGAGTTCTGTGAAACCACAACTCGACTGATCAAAAGTCATTTTCAAGATCCAACCAAGATCGGTCGAGTTTGCACCTCATAGAACTCGATTTATGAACAGCCTGATGTGAATTTTGGAAAATGGCTTTTGAGTGCTTAAACATTTGATCTAAGTGCTACTAATTTTTTCTAAGCTTAATTACAAGTCATACAATCATTGCAAGTGATTTACAACATGATTCTAATGGATTTACATCATATTATAAAAAGATGCACTTGTATTGACTTTGACTTGCCTTTTCTCCTATTTGATATGCGCAAGTTAGGGCATTTGGAGTGTGTCTATACTTAATCTGAAATCACTCAAGTAGAGACATTAGACACCAATATGTGCAATGGTTAGTCATCATCAAAACATGAGTTTAGTAAATTTAGTTGTGAGCCAACATTGACCTAATTGACCTTGAGTCAACAGCCCTTTCTATGCATTCATGGCATAAAGGAAAAATCTTTGTGTCGATAAACAAAACAACAAAATCTCTCTCCATGACCTGAGAGTAAATGGACAACATATAGGATTCTGCTAAGACACTACACCAGCAGCATGTCCAACCTTCAGACAGATACTGCTCTCCTTGCTACTCAAGACTACAACCTCCTTTATCCACAACCACCTAAAAACTTATAGAACCCACAGGGTGAGGCCAATATCCCAACAATATTTATAACTCTTCACCAATGTCTATTATAAGCATGATAATATAAAGGAACAATAAACGGAGCAGGTATTTCATTTTGAGAAGTTTAAGAAAACATGACAGAACAATAGAACATTTTATGCTTTTAGAAGGAATATGAAGAACATGTATAATAATTGACTTCTCTTACCAAATTATAATTCAAGAAATCAATATAAATCTATGGTATGGGGACATTCAACGTGATTTGTATTTGACCCTAAGAAAATATACTACACAGATGTATCTAGGGATTTGAGGTGTACCACTCAAATCTAGTCGACCACTACTAAGTAGAAATCAGTACCATACATGATCAATGGAAGAGCCAGACTCCATGACCATCCCCAACACTACTTGGTCAGTTCAAGTCTACAATGTAGTGAAATATAGTCATACTACTAAAAGACAACAACTTGTAGTCATAGCTATAGTCCTATAGAGATAGCAACTCATACTCCAGCTATGGTCCTGTAATAACTAGTCTACCTTGGTACATGGAACAGCACTAGAGAACTGCCTCACACATGGTTGCTCGATAATAACAACATACCACTATTGGAACATTTTAAGGATCCAAGGAGGTATATCACTTGTACCCTAGATATATAATAATATGTGCTCTGAGTTTCCTGTAGGAGTCACTCATTTCACCATCCAAATAGATATTGATGATGTAGATGGATCTATGGTATGGGGAAACTACATGATTAGGGTTTTTCTTAATTAAACATGCCAATTGGGTATCTTTTAATGCATGAATCAAGTTATAGCGTACTAACCCAAAACAAATTCTACAAAATTAAGGTAGGATGCAACTATAGAAGATATAAAATGTATTCAATGAAAACTTGTCTCATCATTATAGGGCACTTGTAATACTATCATTCTCAATGTCATCATTACTAATACTCCACTTATGGCATTTCAATCCCGCAATTATTCACAAGGCACTTTTTTGGTCATTAAACCAAATCATATATTCCTGCAACATTCAATATCATGAAAAGCTTCAACATTACTTCATAATCACCAATCTATATTGTATAGGGCTCAACATAGAATTCAATTAGCTATGCCATTTATTTCACCTACAAGTTAGTGTTGCTCAAGTAGAAGAGAGAAAACATTATCATAGAGTAACAATTTTTAAGTAGAGTGAACACACATATCATATTAACATCATATTAGGGTTACGGTCTATATGTACCCATTTAGGGTTTCATAGAATCATACCACCTCTAAACCCTAATTCCATCACTTCCCATATTGTTGGAGAATTAAGCATTATAGTTGGTGGTTAGCCATTCATAATCACATCAATTTTAGATAACCCATTATTATAGGTATTGACAATGTTCATACTTACATTTATATATCTTAACCACCTTCAACACTTGAGTGTTAATTACCCTTGACACATGAGTGTCGACCTATCAGCAATGACGCGTCATGACCTAACTAGGTTTGAGGTGTTTTAACCGAAACACAACCCATGTGTCTCGACTGAGATACATCCCAAGGTCTGGACATACCACTCATTACCCTAGTCTCGATCATCACCTCAAATGGATGTCTTGAACATCATTTACACTTAGTTACAACTGGAACACCACAAAATCGTGATCGTCAAACTAGAATAACACTAGCATGATGTTAGACCATGACACCATGGTCGTGCAACGCAATGTCGTGACTGCTACAAAGTGTGTCACAACCTTGACTCCATTGGTGTGTAGCAACCGTAATGAAATCAAAGTGTTGTGACCAAGTCATACAACATGTTGTTTCCTTCTTTACCGCCCAAGTGTTATGACCCAACATATGAATGTCTTGATCACAACTAGTCTAACCTTAATCTATTACAACCTACACACCAAATAACAAATGTCATCATAATTAAACTTAGTCATCTTGACCATAATGTCAGCCATCAACCAAATCTGACATTGCAGCAATGCTACATCATGACCCAACTAATAGGTAATGACTAGTCTAGGGTTAAGGGGATGTGTTATGATAGAAAACATCCTAACAAGGCATATCAACCGTGATAGAAGTCCAAAAGTTGTCTCGACCACCTAGAACACCCTATGGTAGATCTGAACCAAGATCTAACAGATGGATAACAGTAGGGTAACTCATCATAACAGAGTGTGCAACACACTAAACCATAGGGTTCATCAAAACTTAATTGTGGTGATGGAAGTTTGTGAAAAGAAATATGTTTAAAAGAAGATAATGAATAATCTTATGCATGTATAATAGATCAAATCTCCTTCTATTACAAGTATAATAAACCACATAGAAGGTAGTATGAAATCATGTTAGAATATGCATAATAGAGGTAGAAAGAGTTATATAACCCACCTGATTTTTAAGAGGAACAACCTCCCAAGACTCGAGCTCCATGACCTTCAGCTGAACTCCAAGACTTTGGCCAAGGAATCTCCTCCAAGAAGAAGAAAAGTCCATGATTAGAAGGAGGTTCAAAGAAAGGAAAATAGATCTTGGCTTAACCAAAAAGAAAAGAGAAAAAGAAAGGATTATCTTTCACTTGAGTTCATTGTGATCACCCTAACTTGATATTTGTATAGAAAGTATCTCAAAGAAGAACTACCATGAATGATCCACGACTAAGGAGGAAGAAGAAGATGAAGAGATTTAGAAGGAAACATGATCTAGAAGGAAGGATCACTTAATAAGAGTTGATTCACCAAGATTCACCATAAAAGGATATCCCTAGCACAAAACCTTCAATAATGCAACAAGGATCACCCACCCAAGGATCAAGTTATGCTTCTTCTTGCTCCTAAACCTTGAAACACGGTCTCAAGGTAGACGAAGGTGTGTAGAGATGAAAAGATTATCTTGTAAGAAAAAGAAGGGATTATATATCCAATGAAGGAGGGAAATAGGAATATTTTAGGTGTAAACACCATAGATCACCAAAGGACACTTGTTATATAAAGGGTTAACCTTATTTCCTTTGCATGCAAAAATATGAAATATCCATGTTTATCTAGATGAGGTTTTAGAGTTAAAGAGGATGATGATTCCATGCATCTAGCTCAGTCTATATATTAGTTACAAAGGAAATACGTGATCACTATAATACCAATCACATATTGTAGGTTGAAGTTGTTCTCCAACTTTCCAATTACTTGTGTGGAAATGATGTCTTGTTATATACCACTCATTACTTGTGATTCCATAAATTAATTATGGACATTCACTGCCAAAGTTACTTGGAACCTATAGGATAACATGCATATGAAACACTTGTAATACGAGTTTATTCATGAATGATGTTTAAACATGATTTTCATAGTGTTACTATTCAATTTAAAAAACATTGACAATCTACTCTCTAAAATGCCTGATTCATCAAGTGAAATAATGTACTCAAATGTATGAATCGATCGGGGTAGGTTGTGAATCAGCCATTTTATTGATCAAAGAGATTGAATCAAGGATTAACCCTAAAGTCATGTTGTGAATTAATCAAAATTTAAAATACAACATAATTTGGAATAGAAAAATACTGAAATGACCAGTTCTAGTGTTGAGCAGATCGTCTCATGTGTGAATCGACTGGTTTGACATTTTCATGTTTTGGAGAATTTATGAAATTATGTCTCTTTGACTCCAAGAAGGACTACAAACCCTAAACCTGGCCCTCCTATAAATAGAGGGGTACTGGGGGCTTCCTAGAGATACAAAAATAAGCTCTGACAATTGTTGTCCTCGCTGGTTATGGTAACCAAGAGATCCTGGGCAAGTTCTACACATAAAAGGGAGGAACAACAAGGAAGAAATAGTTCAAAGAGAAAATCAAGGCTAGCACGTTGACTAGAAGAGACAAAACCTTGTCCATTCCAAAAGAACAATAGGAGTTCTTATTGGTCCATGTGAAATACTATAGAGGCAAGGAGGTCTTTTCCATCCTCTCAGAGAATGTAGTCTGTTACAACCTGATGCCACATGAGTGGGATTACTCAAAATAAAGCACAAAATTAACATTATTCATCCAGATTACTAGAGACGTAATAAAATTAAAACTGATTCTATATAACCACAAAAGTGGAGAATTTTGAATGAAAGTCCACAAACTGTGTCACCTGTATCACATATCATACCATCAAGATATATACATAATTGTAGTATGGACATCTTTCCACCAACTTATTACCAAGGATAACGTGTTCGTAATATACAAGGAACAACCATGGCATACCACCAAGACCTCGTATCAATGTACAACATCTAAAAAATACCCCCAAGGACCTGAGAGTATAGGGACAACAAAAGGACTCTACTACAAAACACTAGAAACATAGGCAAACTTCAATAGCTACTTCTCTCCTTGCTGCTCTTCCTCAACTGCTCAATCTCTAACACGTCGTGCATGACCATCTAAAAGATATGGAAACCCACAGAGTGAGACTAAAGTCCCAACGAGAGATATTACTCTCTTCCAACAACTATTATTAGCATAGATAGATTATACAGCATAATGGTAATACTATTAACAAGTTGAGCACATTCAGCTAAATGATATACATAAAAATTGATATCATAGATTTGGAAATTCAAGTAGTTTCAACTGAATAGTAGAACATCTTATACCATATAAGGGATATGAAGAACATGTATAAAATATAGCATAATTAGTAGTATAATAAACAAGGCAAAGGGTCATCTAATGTGAAGTGTGATTAATCCTAAGAAAATATACTACATGGGTGTATTACGTATTTTATTATGCCTTGTCGAGATGAGGTATACTGCTCATGCAACAACAGACTACTGCTAAGTTGAAATCAGTGCCACACAAGATCTATGAGGTGTAGAATCCTATGATCTCCCACACCCTCAATTAGTCCAAGTCTACCGCAGTGACATATAAATTCAAACTACAAATCAACCTAGTCTACAATGGTATATAGGCATGACACAAGCGAGATATGACCACAGTCATTATCCTGCTAGGATATGATCACAACCATCCCTAAAAACATATCATCTGAGATACAGACTCAAGCATTCTCCTGTCGGGTTATGACCACAGTCACCCTCCAAATATGTAATTATGGATGCAAGGAATATCCTCAACTTGCACCCCCACATATTCGACAATATGTGCTCTGAGTTTCCCACATGAATTACTCATTTCACCATCTAGCAAGTACTGACATAGAAGATGGATCTATGGCATAGTGCAACCTATATGATTAGTATTTCACGTAATTATTATAGCCAATTGGGTGCCTTTTAGTGCATCAATCAAGTTTCAATGTACAAACCAAAAACAAACTCTATAAAGATATGGTTATGTTGTTTTTGGTAAGATATGCCCAAAGATCCAATCATGTGATGATTGATGTGGCATAAACCATAATGGATTTGATAACTACTCATAAAGGCAAGCTTCTAATTCATTCTATTTCATTCAATTATGAAATAGTGAGGAATCATTATGAATGACTAAAGAATGACAATACTCAATGATGTATGTCTTCAAGTACGTGACATGGAGTATGAGATTATATGAATGTTAAGAGTGTGTACTTTATTATTGTGACCCTAGTTGGTTGTTACTGTGAAAGGTAGATAGACACCAGTAACACATAAAACTTGAGTTTGGGTTGGTTCATGGCAGAATCTCATTAGTCATGATATGGCAATATCAAACCAAGAACATAGATACATGTTAGGGAACAATGTTTCAAATAGTCCCACCTTGAGAGTGACACATGGAAATCATCATTGGTGGTCATAGTCATCTCTCATAGTGAAGGTGGTGATTGTGATTCTTAGACCTAAAATGGTTGCACTCATCACATGTGAAAACATGGAACTTCATCCTTTTTCTTTTGTAATTTACCAATTGGACTTCACCCTTTTCTTCACCTCCAACTTCGTGTTTGAATGAGTTTTGATGCACAATTGTTCCATCTAGTATACAAGTATCACCATGATGATGCTCAATTTGATTTAAAACCCAAATTTTTCCTTCATGTAACATGTGAACATCGTTTCCTTGAATTTTGACCATAACCTTGTGTGATTATATATAATTTTATTGTGTCCATGTTGTAGAGGTAAATATCACATTTCCAACGCATCTAATTTACCCCAAATTAGAGCTAGGATGAGGAAGTTGTGATTCTTTTAATCTATTGAAATCTTGAACCTATTCCTTGTCTTTTGTACCCAATGTTGGTCTTGGGCCGACCTCTATGGGCATAACCCAGCACAACCATATGGACCCCCCCTTCTTTTACTCTTCTTGTTCTTACCTTTTTCTACTCAGTCGGCTCTCATCTAGGGCCATTTGGGCCACGGGATTTGTTCTACCATGGACCCATGAAGATCTGAAAGCCATGGGGATCCTCCCCCCCCCCCACTGCAGGTGCTGCTACGCAGCTTTCGTATGGACACCCAACCTTCGTGGCACCCCCTCCACCTTCTCTTTTTCCTTTATCTTCACCTACCCACACCTTTTGTCCACTTGACCCACAGATCCCTCCGGTAATGCATAAGCTCGCAGGCAAGGTGTTGGCCACCAGACTTGGCCTCTGGCTCCTCTCCCCTAACCCTAATGAGCCGCCCCAAGCAAACTTGCCACCTATAAAACCCCTCACCCATATCGACAACCCTTCTTCTCCTCCCCATCATCTTCCCTAGGCACACCGCCCCAGTACCCCATGGTCGGTGCCATCATCATCTTCTTTGAAAACTCAAGCACAAGGTTCAAGATAGGCAATACTTGGTCAGGCATCCATGGCCCCCAGTCACCCTTTATCTCCCCCTCCATCTGTCCATTATGGTTGGTTTTTGTGGCTTGGAGGCAGCCTCAACTTTTAGCACTCGTGTCGCTGCAGCAAGCAAGCTACACTAGCTCCACGAAGATGACAACTAAGGGCGAAAGGTCGGACAATCCCCCACGTCCTCCCACGATCACTCATTACTACCCAGAGTGGAAGCGACTATAGAGGATCCAATCTCCCCTCATCACCAACTCAAACACCAGTGCCCAACCTTTGTTTCACATCACCTGTTGCTCACCCTCCTGCCACCGCTCATGGTCACAGCACCTAGAGAGGAGCCGACAACAGCTATTCGTCATCTACCACGCACAATAGGAGCAGAACAAGCCTGATCACTACCGGATGTTGGGCCAAACAACCTAGAAGGCACCTTGGTCCTCCCTAGGTGGGATGACCCATTCCTTCCTCTCTCTCGGCCCAAGTGAGGGTTTAACCCTAAAAAATTCCAAATTTATGATGCTATCTTCTAAAGCTTGCAACTCTTAGACTGTATAACAAAATACCCTAATGTAATATACCATTTTGATTAGAAAAACATCACCTTTCTAATGGTACTAATATAAATTTCTGATTTTGTACTTATATTTCTTGAATTAGTGAAGATGATGCGTTTATGGTCTTATGATTAGTAACCAACTCCAATCATGCTCTATCATTAATCCTATCTAGTCTTTCAAATACCCTAATCAGTAGATTTAATTCAATCTTGCTATATTTTAGGTAATGGGCCCTTTTAAATGAACCCTAATGTTTACTTTGTGCTAAATGCTCATTCTTGACCCAAAAGGAGACTTCTTAAGTGTATGCATGCTATAACTTGATCAAGTCTAGAATCCCCTCTTCAATTGATGTCATTTCATCTTGTAATCTTGATATCAGTAACGTTTATTATGTGTTGTGACATAATGACATAATACCTCATTCTAGTCACCTACTTCTACTCTTGATACCCCATGTACATATTATGTTCACTAAATGCCCTATTTGACCTAGTTGATTCTATATGATGAAAATTGACTTTTATGCTTTGCTCTTGCTCTATCTAGTTTAGATCAGTAATTTGATTGTGGAAGAAGTACTAAATACCAATTTTATATTAACTTGATCTCCTATGCTCTTTCTTGATCATATGTATTGGAAGTAAGGCTTGTTGCACAAAATTGATGGCATATGACTAAATGTAACCTTGCATGTTTAGAAATTGATGATAATTCATCTCTCATGCTTCCCCACTTGCCACATTAGACCTTATCTATATTTCTTTACTCATAATGTGGGTGGTTTGCCTATAACTAGGCCCTAATGTTGTAATCTATACTATGATGAATCGACACATGCATGTTTGGAACTTTGGAAATGTTGTTTGATGTAATTGAAACCTAAATTTAAGGGAACATACAAATGAATCATATGATGTTCACGTCATCAAAATCCTAGTGATCTAAGACTCTATTATGTCTTGTATATCTTAGGTCCAGTCCAGGTTGGGCTTTCTCTAGAATCTTACTCATGGTTTATGACTTGTACTCTACTCCCAAGGTACATTTTCCGCTTGACCCTACTATGATATTGGCTTGCTTGTATGTATGATGGTACAAATGCTTGGCTACTTACTTACTTCATTGAGATATTGTTCCTATGATTACTACTTTCATGTTTGAGTATTCTATATTGACAAACCTTGAATAAAATACAAAGGAGTCCATTATGCAACCTAATGTTGACATAATGGATAAAGGAATCCTAAAACATGCATTGTATAAAATGATGTTGTTAAGTATTCTCGTTTTGTTTCTTCTTCATGACTATGACCATGTTTCTAGCCAAGCAAGTTTTGTATTACTCTTAAACTATTTACATGATTTCTCATAGCATACTTAATGCTTTTGGCATTAATATATTTTGTTTATCAAATTTGTAGTTTCTAAATGAAGATCTGCTGCACTCATGATTCTAAGGTCTAAAATGCAATATAAATGGGTATGCTTGAATCTAGATTTGGGTACATGTTTCTCTATCCCCTATTAGTGTCTTTTTACATCTTGTTATTATTGCTTTTACATATATACTGCCTGTATGAAATGTTGTATGAGATACATTCTAGGGACAGACACCCTGATCCACTCACCTTTGGCTGTGTAGAAATTAGGAGTGTGGATTAGGGTAACAAATAGTTTCATGACAAACATGTTGTTGGGTACGCTTTGACATCATCAAAAATAGTCCTAAAACATGCATTGCTATAATGGTGATGATTGGGTAACTTTGACACATGGGGGCTGACTGTGAGTGATAGATAAGGGTATTGTCCCTCCTACTGGAGATTAATATCATGGGAACTTGATAAGAGAGATTGAGAAACACATGCGTGTGTACATGTGAAACAATATATGATTTTGAGGTCACATTATATCAGACAGTCTGCTCTTGGTTCAACTAACATGGATTGAACATTGAGAGGATGACAATTTCATGCCTCGAGTTCATCTAGGATATTGAAAACAAGACGGAAACACCTTACGTAGATTGTAGGTTGAAGTTGTTCTCCAACTTTCCATTCACTTCAGAAGTAATGATGTGTGACTAGGCACCACTCCTTGCTTGTGATGTCATAAGTTATTTATGTACATTCATTGCCAACATAATATGGGACCTATAGGGTCACACATAGAAACTCATCTAGAAGAGGAGTTTGATCTTGAATGATGATTGGGTTGATTGATAAAGTGTATAGGAATTCAATTCACGCAACAGCTTAGTTGGCTGCACTGCCAAACAATCATACAAAGTGTTGAGACGACCATTTGTACAAGCCAGATGGGTGTCTCAAGTCTTGATATGGCCATTTGGGTTCTCAGACTAATCAGAAATTGAATTGACTAAGTTCTTCCCAAATTGAGGTGTGAACCAACCGATTCATTCCGTTTAACTGACCAGATTGGCTCATCTCACTAGATGGCCATCTAGGTGTTCCATACTTGCACCTCACATGTGTGAGATGACTCGATTAGGGATGAAAGAATGTTCTAGAAATTTCCCGAACTCATTTCAATTGCACAATACTTGTGGTGCAATGAATTAATGACTAGAATTTGTGGGAATCGAATTGCCAATTTCATATGCGATTGGAAACTGGTAGATGACCATTTTGTAGAATTTAATGACCATCTCATAGTGCTAGACTTCCATCTATATTTCTAGATGATTGTTTCATGTCTCACATGTTGCAAAAATTTGAAATCTTTTGGTCCCTACCATTCCCACACATATCCCGAACAAATTGGGAACCCTGGCCCTAATCCCACCTTTAAATAGAGGGGTATTGAGGCCTTTCCAGTGAACAACAACACAACTAAGAATTAGTTGCTTTGACAATTATTTTCCTCTCTAGTTGTGGTAACCAAGAGAGCCAAAGCAAATCCTACCTGACAAGGGAGGTATAGCGACAGGAGTGAACAACTGAGGAACATTGATATGGGAGAGAAATTTGGTGACTTGTATGCCAATGGAAGGGACAACTTCTTGTCTATTATGATTGAACAACATGAGTTCGAGTTGATATGTGTGGACTATTCTAGAGGCAGGAGTCTTTTGGATACTTCTAGGAGATAAAGGTGAGTTGACATGGCTTTTACTGCACTAACAAATCCATCTAGGGCTAAAATCCCTAAGTTTTTACCAAAACCTTATGTAATGTACACCCGCAAGTAAATGGGTCTTATCGCAGTATAGTTAAGGATCAAATACCAAGGGACAACATTTCTAGGAATATTGCTAGTTGAACCTAGATCAATAAGACTAATATTTAGAACAAAGAGTTGATTTTGGTATTAGTTAAACTAATTACAAGGAAAGTAAAAGAGCAGCATTAAAACTAAGTTTAGATTAATGATGGGAATCACTGGGGTGGAATCAAGTTTCACCACCACTACACATGCAAACACATCCAAAACATATCAAGGAAAGATACAACTATCCAAATGGAGTAAGTGAAACCATCCGTTAGGAAATAGGGTTTGCGTAAGCATCTCCGTAGGCTCGATGTCTCGTTACCCACAGATCACACATTTACTACTTTGAAGATATCCCTTCGAAAGTTCTCATCCAAACATCAACCATGTTAATCGATATTCAAATCCTAAGTATTGAAGTTCTCACAATAAAGTAATATAATAGATCATGCAAGCCAGGTGATCAATCCATAAAGCACACATTAAATGATTGACAACGAAATGGAAAGTTATATACAAGTCATGGAAAGTTATAAAATTGACTTGTAAGCATGGGCAGCGGGGATAGTCATGCACCCCAGTGAAATGGACTACTCTCTCCTCATGATAGAAACAAAAAGAGTAAGAGAGGGGGAAGATTCTACTGTGGTCAAGGTGAAGAAGATGGTCATGTCTTCGTGGAGAAACAATCTTCTACATGATGGTGGCGTAGATCTGGACGGGGAGGGGAAGAACACCAAGATAGATGAGGATGATCTTCTTTCTCCTTCTGCCTTCTCTTCTCATTCCCTTTCTCATAGGAGATGGAGAATTGGATGGCTGATGGAAGAGGGTGCTACAAATCTGAACTCCCACCACTCTTGTGGCTAGAAGATAGATCTGGATGGAGTGGAGATGGTGGAGTAGCAAGGACACCACAGAGGTAGTCTTTGGTGGGAGGTTAATCATCTTTCTTGGTTGGGCATTGAGCAGCAGCCTCCTGGCATCGTGGAGTAGAAGCGATGCCTAAAATGAAGGAGGGGGTTGTCTATTTATAGGTGTAGATCTGCAGATGATTGACTTAGACACCGCAGTCGTAGCCTTTGGTAGCGGTCGCTACAGTACTCCTCGACACGACTGTGCTGAGTGTGTGCCCGACCGTGCCAAGTGTTACAGTCAAGACGACGTCTTGGTCGTAGTCACGACCCTTTTGGAATAAACCCTCCCCCGTGAGGGGTGGATATTGCTATGGGTCCATGGGCCTATGTCGATGTATCCTCTGACTAATGAGGATCCTTTCTAATGAAGGAATTGGCCATCAAAAATAGGGTCCAAATTATCAAAAGTTTCTTTGGCCCACTAGTCGGTTAGTGGGACCACGGTCTCCTAAGTTGGTGCCCACAATATGATGCTTAATCTTGCAATGGAGATGAATGGATTTGATCAAAACTCTAAATAATCATCTAAAACTGAGGAAAATTATATATGAGCATATTCAGGGGGCATATAAGAGCTTTCAGTGCAAAACTGGGCCAAAAATGATGACCAAAACTTAGCTGAATATGCATTCAATAAAACACCCCAAACATAAATGTTACTTATCCTCGAGTAACACAAAATCTAAAATAGTCACCAATTGAATAATTTCAACTCTTGTGATTGCCTCATCTTCACATTACATTTATTTCTTTTTTGCTTTGTATGGTTGGGCATCTCAACTTCCTAAGATCACATAAAAGATCTTACAACATCTTTGTTCCTGAGTTCGTTTCCCAAAAGCACTTCCTCCCCACTTTCTCCAACATCAAGCATGTCTAAGAGCTTTGTAAGAGTCTAGAGGTACCTGTAGAACAACAAGAGTGCATCTTCTCTGAAACTTGTGTTTTTCATGAGAGTGGTAAAAATGATGCATTCATTGTGCCTATAGGTGGAAAAGGGAGTGAAGGGGGGTATGGAAGGAAGTAGTAAATCTCTCCTCTATTCAACTCGAGATTTTATTATATGGTTGCAATTACATTGATTGCATTTTTTCGTATGCTAATCTCTCCTCTATTCGACTCCAGATTGTATTTTTCTTGTGTGCACATTGGCATCGTTTCTTATTCATTTTTGGTGATACACCCCTATTACATAGAGAGGAGTATGGAAGAAGCAGATAAAGAGAGGGGTGATGTGCCTCCCCGAACATAGGGTTTGGCACTATTTTTATGGCTTTTTTCTTATTTTTTATGGATGGAGGGGTATGAAGATGGTAGAAGGAGTGCAGAAGAGAGATCAGATCATAATGCAACTTGATTTATAATTCACTACATTGAGTTGTTCTCTTTATCATACTATACTCAAATAATGACTTGATGGGGATCTGGTGGAGATTCCATGCTATTGTTCCACTAGTCAGTTAGGAAGCATGATGTGTTTGATCCCTCTTAGTTCAACGAATACTTGCCATTTTTACTAAAGGATCATGATGTTAGGATTCATAATCTATACATGGTGATATCTAACCATTGGCTAGTTTCAGAAATTGTCCCTCTTGAGGCTTTACTTCAAATAAGGAGGGTATAATGATTCAAAATTGCATGGAAAAGAACTATCTGGCTAGGTAAAGGCCTTGATTGAAATAAAAGCATCAAAACTTCATAAAGTTTCATTACAAAACTACTTTGAAAACTATAAAAGTTTTAAAATTTTAGATCAAAAGTGCTTCAAAATTGCAATGATGGATTGGTGTGGGGTGGAAAGGAAAGTACATACCATCCATCCTCCACCCCAAACTTAGAAATTTTCTCATCCTGAGTAAAATCTAAATCTGAGATGGAGGGGAAAAATCATGTCGGTTAGACCACCATATGTGGTTGTGTTCCTCTCAGCAATGTGTCCTCCAATTGAAATCTCAAAAAAACAAAATTATCCAAACTTAAGATTGCATCTTGTGATGCGATATCCATGGGGTGCAAAAAGTTCTAATGCAAAATTGAAAGTAAAAGCTAAGATAAGGATCAGGTTGCCTCCCGACAAGCACATTTTTTTTATGTCATTGGTTCGACATGCTTCTTTCACTTTTGTGGTAGAAATATTGGTTTGGAAAGATTTAGTGATGCTTCAATGCTCGTGTCGGCTGTGGTGAAATATCTCTTCAAGCATTGGACGTTTTCTACAAACTCTCCTGACTTTTCACTCCATAAAATGATGGAACCATGTGGGTAGGTTCTTTTGACAGTGTACGGTTCAGACCAATGAGAATGGATTGATCCAAGGAACAATCTCAGTATTGAGTTAAATAGTAGAACTTGGTCTCCCACTTGTATGTATTTCCTTTTTAGATGACCATCATGCCATAGTTTTATGCGTTCTTTATAAATTCTTACATTCTCATAGGTTGTCATCTGAAGTTCTTCTAGCTCCTAAAGGTGTAGTAACCTGGCATGACCAGCTTTCTTCATGTCAACATTTAGTTGTTTGATTTCCCACCAAGCTTTGTGTTCAATTTCTATGGGAAAGTGACATGATTTTACAAACATTAATCTAAAAGGTGTCGTTATAAGAGGAGTTTTGAAAGAAGTTTTGTAGGGCCAAAGGGCATCATTGATTTTTCATGACCAGTCCTTTTGGTTGTGGCCTACTGTATTTTCCAAGATAGCTTTGAGTTGACGGTTTGACACCTCTACATGTCCACTTGTTTGTGGGTGATAGAGGGAAGCTACCTTGTAAGTCACACCATATTTTCTCAATAGTGCCTCAAAAATTCTTTCCAAAAAATGAGAACCTCCGAAGGATATCACAGTGCATGGAACTCCAAAATGGGGAAAATAATATCTCTAAAAATTTTGATGACTGGTTTCGAATCTCTAATGATGATTGGTATGGATTCTACCCTTTTAGAGACAGTCCACTACGACTGGAATGTAGAAAAATCCATACGAGATGGGAGTGGACCCATGTTGTCCACTCCCTAAATGTGAAAAATCTCGACCTCCTACCAGAGCTTAAGGGACATCTCATCTCTTTTTGTAATGTTACCCACCCTCTGGTACTTGTCACATGACAAGAAAAATTTGTAGGCATCCTTGGGTAAGGTTGGCCAAAAGAAGCCACATTGCAAAACCTTCAATGTAGTTTTTGTTGACTAAATGGACATCTATAAAATCCCTTTGTTTTGATTATGACAAACATTTCATTCTTATTTATCTGACGAGCTACTTGAGTGTGCAGGATGACACAACTATAAGGGAAATCCAACATGAAGTATTTATATTTTCATGCAAATGTAATCATTGTAAAAACTTGTACAGAATTATAATGTACAAGTACTTAGAATCGCATGTAAATCAAGCATTGGATTTTCCCTAGCTAAACACCTTAGTCATCCATTTAATAGGACCACCTATGCACACATACGTATAACTAGTGCCTAACTTGAAACCTTAAAACAGGATCTCTCTCGGTCGACCAACTCCTCGACCGAGACACTTTCGGTCGACCACACTCTCGATCGAGAAAGATCCAAGTAGCCGTTAGACATATCTGCATATAACTTGAGAAAAGAGAAGCCTGTCGGTCGACAAGTTCTCGACCGAGAGGTGTCTCGGTCGACCTTCACTCGACCGAGACGATCTCTGCAATTAGCCGTTAGACTAAACTGACAAGTTAGTTGGCAGTTGGAAATAGACGTTGCATTCAGAGAGCCTGTCGGTCGACGACACTTCGACCGAGTGGGTGTCTCGGTCGACCGTTTCTCGACCAAGACGATCTCTGACAGAATCTGCAGAGTAAAGCAATTATCCGTTGTTAAAGCAACAACTTTGTACCTAACGGCTAGTTAAGCACTTAGAAACCCCTAGAAGCTGTCTAGAACGTCCTTAAGCATACTTAGGTCATTCCTATAAATAGGACAAGCCATAGGACACTAGAACACACTTCTTACACTTGCTATACTTGAGAAAATACTTGAGCCCTCTTGTGCAATCTGTGTGAACTGAGCTTTGTGATCAATTGGCCATTTTCCCTTTAGCTCAAGCTCGTCCTATAGGCTAGATTTTCCTAACCCTAGCAATCACAAGTCACATCATATTGGCTAGGAAAATCCAAACGCTTGATCTAGGGAAATCAAGCCTTGAGCTACAAGGATAAGTTGTATTTTCTTTTATTCCTTTCTTGTTCCTTGTATTACTTGTACTCTCCTTGCTACTCCAGGTAGGAGGCTGCGGATTGGAGAGGGTGAAGCTCTTCGTGGTGAAGAGGAAGACTTTGGACTACTTCAGAAGGCTGTCTTGACGGGAAGCTACTTCGAGAGGAAGGCTACTTCAAGGGGGAGCTTGAAGTTACTTCAAGGAAGGCTGCTTCGAGGTTGGCAAGACTACTTCAAGGTGAAGGCTGTCCAAAGGGTGTTTAGAAAGTATTGTAAATTTTATGTAACATCCTTGAGAGGTAATAAAATTTAGTACTTTCAAAATCCCGGTTGGGTAAGCAACCGGGTAGTGGACTGACTCCTTAGTATTTGCTAAGGTGGAACCACTCTAAACACCTGTGTTCCTCTTCTTAATCTTTAGTTTGGTTGTTTGAGTTTAAATTATTTTAAAATCTCTATAAAACTCTATTCACCCCCCTCTAAAAGTTTTCAATTGGTATCAGAGCAGGCTTCAAGGAGCCCTAACAAAGTCTTGAAGAAAAGATGGGGGATGGAGTGCTCAACAACCTCAACATTGAAGGAACGCTCGTTGCTAGACCTCCGGCGTTCGACGGGACAAACTATCAATACTGGAAGAGAAGGATGCAATTCTACTTCCAAGGAATCAACTGGGATCTTTGGAGAATGGTATCTACACCATACACACTCCCACAAGACGATTTCGCATTATGGGATGCTAATACGGTAAAAATGGCCCAAATAAATGCAAAGGCAGTAAGCATTTTATATTGTTCCATTTCAGTAAGTGAATTTAATAGAGTATCAAACTGTGATACCGCATATGAGATTTGGCATAGATTATCTATAACATATGAGGGTACCGTTCAAGTTAAAAACTCTAAAGTTAGTTTGCTTAAAACCAAGTTTGAACATTTTCGTATGGATCCAAACGAAACTATTAGTGAAATGTATTCAAAATTTTCTACTATTGTTAATGGTTTAAGTGCTTTAGGGAAACCTGTTCTTGAGGAGGATCAGGTATCAAAAATACTTCGATCTCTTCCTCCAAAGTACAAACCAAAGGTGACAGCTATTGTAGAAGCAAACGACCTCACTCGCCTCAAAATGGAGCAGCTCATCGGAAACCTAGAAGCTCATGAGGCAGACCTAGAAGAGGAAGAGAGAAGAGAACATGAGCATCAACGGGGGCCAAAGAAAGACGTGGCTCTCAAAGCATCAAAAGCTCCCTCACATGAGAGTGAGGAATCCAGTGAAGAAGAAGGAGAAGAAGCATTGATAGTCAACGGTAAGAAATACAGAAGGTTTAAATCTAATAAAATTTCTAGTTCTTCTTCCACTCCCAGGTGCTTCGAATGTGGAAAGAAAGGACATTTCAAAAATGAATGTCCCAAAGCAAAGAAGGGAAAGAAAAGCTCACATAAAAAGAAAGAAAAAGCTTATAAAGCGGCATGGGATGAAACCAGTGAAAGTGAAAGTGGAGATGAAAATGTGGAATGTCTAATGGCAAGAGAAGACAATGAAGACTCTCAAGAGGTAAGCCTTATTGATCTTCCTAAAGAAGAATTAGTTGCTAGCTTACAAGAAACTCATGATAAGTATGTTGATGCCAAGAAGAAACTAAAGAAGACTATGAAATCAAATAATGAGCTCATTGCCAAAATAGATGAACTCTCTTCTGAAAAGAATAACATTGATCTTGAAAATGTATCTTTAAAAACATCTTTAGATGATTGCACTAGAAAGCTACTTACTTTGGAAACCAATCTTAATCTTCTATCAAAAGAAAAGACTGATTTGTTAGCCAAACTACAAGCTTTTCAAACTCAACCTATCTTGCGCAATCATTCGGACTATGACAATATTGTAAAAGAAAAGGATTCATTGTTTTCTGATTTAGACCAGGCAAGAAAAGATATACATAAGAAGATGAATGACATTGCTCAATTGCAAAGAGAACTTTATGAGTTAAGAAGAAAAGATATTCTTGATAACATATTGAGAAGTGGTACTACCTTCAATGGAAGAAAAGGTTTGGGATATGTTCCAAAGAAAAACCAAACCAAAAAGATCCAAACTATGTTTGTACCCAAAAACACAATGGCTAGAAAGAGAAATGAAGTTGATTCTATTACTTGTCATTTCTGTTTACGTCTTGGACATTACTGTTTTTCATGCCCCTACAAGACTAAGAAGTCCAACTTAGTTTGGACCCCAAGACCCCAAACTTAGAAGAATGGAATGTAGTTGAGATATGACAAAATACTTAATTTTTGCAATTTATATTGTCCTATCTCAACAAACAATGCTATGCTTATTAGTATTATTTTTTCTGCATTGCTGTACTAAAACAGAAACTTCGTCAGTCGAAGTACTGTCGACCGAGCTCTGGGTCGGTCGAAGTATTGTCGACCGACTGGATGTCTTTAACAAATCCAAAGTCTTCCAGTACTTATTTCGGTCGAAAATTGGTCAACCGAGAAATTCTCTGTGTCTTTTGATTATAATACAGTAACCTGCTCGATCGACAAATTGTCGACCGAGAATGATATCGGTCGAACAATTGTCGACCGACTGGTTTTCTGTATCAGAACTTTTATACACATCAGCAAATTAAAAAGTTTCTAACCTTATCGGACCATCACATGGGTACCAAAATCTACATTCTAATGCAGGAATGGGTCGTTGACAGTGGCTGCTCCAAACATATGACCGGAAACAAGGATGCATTTTCAACTTTTGAAGAAAAGAAAAGTGGAACGGTCACTTTTGGAGACAATGGTAAGGGCAAAATCGTTGGAATAGGTAATGTTGGAACAAATCTTGAAATCAAAAATGTTCTACTAGTTGATGGATTGCACCATAACTTAATAAGTGTAAGTCAACTATGTGATAGTGGTTATGATGTGTTTTTTAACAAAACCTGCTGCAAGTTATTGATAGAAAATACTACAACTATTGTTTATGAAGGAAATAGAGTTGGAAATCTTTATATCCTTAAACCAAACTCTATGAAATCAGTAGTAGGTAAATGCTTACTTGCAAATGAAAACACCTTACAACTATGGCATAAAAAGCTTGGTCATGCTAGTTCACATGCTATTAAAAAGTTAGTAAAATATGATCTTGTTCGTGGATTACCTGCTTTGTCTTTTGATCAAGTTGCAAATTGTGAACCTTGTACAATGGGAAAGCAAACCAAAACATCTTTTAAATCAAAACATGTACTTAGCACCAGTAGATCCTTAGAATTAATTCATATGGATTTATTTGGACCAATGAGAACACAATCTATTGGTGGTAAACGATACTGTTTTGTTATTGTTGATGATTATAGTAGATTTACATGGGTACATTTTATTGCAACTAAAGATGATACTATTCATGTCTTTATGCAATTTTGTTCTAAGATTGAAAATCTTTTACAACATAAAATATGTACCATTAGAAGTGATCACGGTGGCGAATTTGAAAATCATACATTTGAAACTTTTTGTACATCTCAGGGGTATACTCACAATTTCTCTGCTCCACATACCCCACAACAAAATGGTATTGTAGAACGGAAAAATCGATCTCTACAAGAAATGGCTAGGACCATGATGCTTGAACACAACACACCTAAAACCTTTTGGGCTGAAGCTGTAAACACTGCTTGTTATGTGCTAAATAGAGTCACGGTTCACTCTCATTTGAAGAAAACTCCATATGAAATAATACACTCTAAGAAACCTAGAGTTGACTACTTCCATACCTTTGGCTCTACATGTTACATTTTAAACACCAAGGATGATAGAGACAAGTTTGATTCTAAATCACACAAAGCATTCTTCTTGGGATACTCTACTTCTAGCAAAGCGTTTAGGGTATATAACACTATCTCTAGAAAAGTTGAGGAATCCATTCATGTTTCTTTTCATGAGGAATCAAAATCTACAAATTTAGATATCATTAATCTCACTAATCAGTTTGAAACTATAACCATTCCCAATGATAATGAGAAAACTCCCACATCCGATCCTCCAGTTGAAACACAACCTACACCTAGGCTGATCAAGGATCATCCCCAAGAGCTAATTATTGGAGATCCAAATGATAAAGTCAAAACTAGGTCCTCTTTCCAAGATGTTGCAAACATGGCTTTTGTCTCTATCATTGAACCTAAGAAAATATCTGAAGCTCTTAAGGATGATTACTGGATAATAGCCATGCAAGAAGAATTAAATCAATTCACTAAAAACGATGTATGGGATTTAGTTCCTAAACCACAAGATAAAACTATCATAGGAACTAAATGGGTTTTTAGGAACAAGCTTAATGAGGCAGGAGAAGTCATAAGGAATAAAGCACGGTTAGTTGCACAAGGATATAATCAACAAGAAGGAATAGATTTTGATGAAACATATGCACCCGTAGCTAGACTTGAAGCTATTAGGATGTTACTAGCTATTGCTGCCCATAAAAACATTCAGCTATATCAAATGGATGTCAAAAGTGCATTTCTAAATGGCATCATACAAGAAGAAGTTTATGTTGCTCAACCACCTGGCTTCGAAATACCAGAAAAGGACGATCATGTTTATAAACTTAAAAAGGCACTTTATGGTCTAAAACAAGCACCTAGGACTTGGTATGAACGGCTCAAGACATATCTTTTTGATAATGGTTTCTCTATTGGAAATTCAGATTCTACTTTATTTTTCAAAACATATGCATCTGATTTCTTAGTTGTGCAAATATATGTTGATGACATTATTTTTGGTGCCTCAAATGAATCATTATGCACACAATTCAGTGACATTATGCAAAAAGAATTTGAAATGAGCCTTATGGGTGAACTAACATTCTTTCTTGGTTTTCAAATTAAGCAAACACCTGCCGGAATTTTTATAAGCCAAGAAAAATACACTAAAGAACTGTTAAAACGCTTTGGGATGGATCAATGCAAACATGCTACTACTCCTATGGCTACTTCTATTAAAATTGATAAGGATGAAAATGGGGAACCTATTGATGATTCCTTATATAGAGCCATGATTGGTAGTTTGTTATATTTAACCGCTTCTCGACCGGACATTATGTTTTCCGTTGGTCTTTGTGCTCGATTTCAATCCCAGCCTATGCAATCTCATTTTCTTGCGGTTAAACGAATTCTTCGATATCTAGCCGGCACTACTTGTTTTGGTTTATGGTATCCAAAAGGACAATCCTTGGATTTTCAAGCATATACTGATGCGGATTATGCCGGTTGTCGACTTGATCGCAAAAGTACTAGTGGTGGATGTTTCTTATTAGGTAGAGCCTTAGTATCTTGGTTTAGCAAGAAACAAAACACGGTTGCCCTATCTACAACCGAAGCTGAATATATGGCAGCTGGGTCTTGTTGTGCTCAAGTGCTTTATATGCAACAGGTTTTAAGCGATTATGGTTTTCATCTTTCATCTACACCTATTTTGTGTGACAACACAAGCGCCATAAACTTAGCACACAATCCTATTCTACACAGCCGGGCCAAACATATTGAAATCCGTCATCACTTCTTAAGGGATCACATCTCAAAGAATCATGTTTCCCTTCATCATGTTGATACGGAAAATCAATTGGCTGATATTTTTACAAAACCGCTTCCATTAGATCAATTTAACAACATTAGGAAGCAACTACTTATTACTCCGTTGGAGGATGTTTTCTTTGATATCTGCGGTTCTTAAAACGAATACTTATGCTTTTATGTTTAGTATCAAAATTGATATGCACGTTTAAATTGGAAATCTGCAAATTGTTGCCTCTTGGCTAAAACAAAACTTAGCCAAGGGGCGCTACGGTCGTAGTCAAGGGCGACCTAAAACAAGCTTTGCCAAATATGCCTCTTTGGACATCATTTTCGTAAACTTCATTGCTTCACATTTTGGCTATTCAATGGACATCTTTTTCGTTCGTTTTTGATGGGATATCTAATTAAGGGGGAGTTTTTAATAAAACGGTTATCTTTTTGAGATGACAAAGGGGGAGAGATATATAAAAATATAACTTAATATTTATGACAAACTCAATCAATGAGTTTCATAAATATACTCTTGGCTTTACATTGAAAGTTGCTATATTCCCAAATGAACTGGATTTCATGTTCCATAATTTATTGGGGATACTAAGCACACATTTTATAAATAAGAGGAAAAGTTCCAAACGGCAATCTAAAGGTATGGCATTTATATGTTTTATATTTCCTCTATTCATATTTTGGAAATGTTTGTCATCTTCAAAAAGGGGGAGATTGTTGGCTAAATGGACATCTATAAAATCCCTTTGTTTTGATTATGACAAACATTTCATTCTTATTTATCTGACGAGCTACTTGAGTGTGCAGGATGACACAACTATAAGGGAAATCCAACATGAAGTATTTATATTTTCATGCAAATGTAATCATTGTAAAAACTTGTACATAATTATAATGTACAAGTACTTAGAATCGCATGTAAATCAAGCATTGGATTTTCCCTAGCTAAACACCTTAGTCATCCATTTAATAGGACCACCTATGCACACATACGTATAACTAGTGCCTAACTTGAAACCTTAAAACAGGATCTCTCTCGGTCGACCAACTCCTCGACCGAGACACTTTCGGTCGACCACACTCTCAATCGAGAAAGATCCAAGTAGCCGTTAGACATATCTGCATATAACTTGAGAAAAGAGAAGCCTGTCGGTCGACAAGTTCTCAACCGAGAGGTGTCTCGGTCGACCTTCACTCGACCGAGACGATCTCTGCAATTAGCCGTTAGACTAAACTGACAAGTTAGTTGGCAGTTGGAAATAGACGTTGCATTCAGAGAGCCTGTCGGTCGACGACACTTCGACCGAGTGGGTGTCTCGGTCGACCGTTTCTCGACCGAGACGATCTCTGACAGAATCTGCAGAGTAAAGCAATTAGCCGTTGTTAAAGCAACAACTTTGTACCTAACGGCTAGTTAAGCACTTAGAAACCCCTAGAAGCTGTCTAGAACGTCCTTAAGCATACTTAGGTCATTCCTATAAATAGGACAAGCCATAGGACACTAGAACACACTTCTTACACTTGCTATACTTGAGAAAATACTTGAGCCCTCTTGTGCAATCTGTGTGAACTGAGCTTTGTGATCAATTGGCCATTTTCCCTTTAGCTCAAGCTCGTCCTATAGGCTAGATTTTCCTAACCCTAGCAATCACAAGTCCATCATATTGGCTAGGAAAATCCAAACGCTTGATCTAGGGAAATCAAGCCTTGAGCTACAAGGATAAGTTGTATTTTCTTTTATTCCTTTCTTGTTCCTTGTATTACTTGTACTCTCCTTGCTACTCCAGGTAGGAGGCTGCGGATTGGAGAGGGTGAAGCTCTTCGTGGTGAAGAGGAAGACTTTGGACTACTTCAGAAGGCTGTCTTTACGGGAAGCTACTTCGAGAGGAAGGCTACTTCAAGGGGGAGCTTGAAGTTACTTCAAGGAAGGCTGCTTCGAGGTTGGCAAGACTACTTCAAGGTGAAGGTTGTCCAAAGGGTGTTTAGAAAGTATTGTAAATTTTATGTAACATCCTTGAGAGGTAATAAAATTTAGTACTTTCAAAATCCCGGTTGGGTAAGCAACCGGGTAGTGGACTGACTCCTTAGTATTTGCTAAGGTGGAACCACTCTAAACACATGTGTTCCTCTTCTTAATCTTTAGTTTGGTTGTTTGAGTTTAAATTATTTTAAAATCTCTATAAAACTCTATTCACCCCCCTCTAGAAGTTTTCAGTTTTATTGGAACTCATATGGCCTCTAGAGGGGCCTAAGTGGCATAGCTCTAAAACAAGCTGAGTTTCTTCCTCAGTGATACAATGTCTATATAGACCATCAACATAGAGCTTGAAGAGGTATGGCTCATCCCAATGATATTGCCTCACATCATGCATGAATTTCTTCAGTGCAATGCCAGTGCATTCATGGTGGAAGACACCTGCCGCAAGGTAATTCACATAGTTCGCATACCAAGGGAATTCTTCTGACACTTTCATGAGCTGGTAGTTTAGAAGAGAGTCATTAATTGGGATCTTTTTAGTGTCCAAGGTGTTGATATGATTCAAGTAGTCTGCCACAACATTTTTCATGCCTTTCTTATCTCTTATCTCAAGATCAAATTCTTGTAAGAGCAGAATCCATCTGATTAGCCTAGGTTTTGCATCTTTCTTTGCTAGGAGGTAACAAATTGCAGCATGATAAGCATAGACAGTGACCTTCGAACCAAAGAGGTAGGAACTAAACTTGTCAAAGGCATACACAACTGCTAAAAGTTCCTTCTCATTAGTTGCATAGTTCCTTTGAGCTTCATCAAGGGTCTTAGATGCATAGTAGATGACATGATGTTTCTTTTCTATATATTGGCTCAAAATAACGTCGACTGTGTAATCGTTGGCATCACACATTATTTCAAATGGGTTCTCTTAAATCTAGAGCTCTAATGATAGGGGTTTATGTAAGGGCATGCTTAAGATTGTTGAAACTTTTGATGCATGCTTCATCAAAGTGGAAATCATCATCCTTTAGTAATAAGTTCATCATAAGCTTGGTTATCTTGGAGAAATCCTTTATAAACCTTTTATAAAATCATGCATTACCAAGAAATGCATGGACCTCTCTTACATTGGTTAGGTGATCATTCAAAAATCACTTTCTTATCTACTTTGATCCCTCGATTGCTGACCCTATGGCTGAGGACAATGCCTTCTTTTACCATGAAATGACATTTCTCCCAATTTAGCACTAGATGTGCTTCTTCACAACATTTAAGGACAAGGGATAGGTTCTTTAGACATGAGTCATATGAATCCCATATATAGAGAAATCATCCACAAAAACTTCCATAATAGTTTCAGCGAGTCCAGAGAATATGTCTACCATGAAACGTTGGAAATTGGTAGGAGCATTGCAAAGCCCGAAAGGCAACCTTCTAAAGGCATATGTCCCAAAGGGGCAAGTAAATTTTGTCTTTTCTAGGTCATCTGGTTGTGTGGGAATTTGATATAATCTTGAGTAACCATCAAGATAGCAATAATATTCCCGATGAGGCAATTACTCTAAGACTTAGTCAAGGAAAGGCATCAAAAAATTTGATCCTTACATGTGGCCTTGTTTAATTTCCTATAATCGATACACATCCTCCAACCAGTTGTTGTTCGAGTGGGGATGAGTTCGTTGTTTTCATTCCGTATCATGATAGTTCCACCTTTCTTTGGGACAACATGTAAAGACTTACCCAAGGCGAGTCAGATATAGGATAGATGATTCCCATAGTGAGCAATTTAATGACATCAAGGTGAACTACTTCTTTCATATTTGTATTTAGCTTCCATTGATGTTTGACAGTCAACTGGTGGTCTTCCACCATGGGGATTCTATGCATGAAAAGTGCTTGATTGACCCCGATGAGGTCACTCATTTTGTAGTCGAGAGCCTTTCTTCTTTGCCTTAATTCTATCAAGAGTTTATCTTCTTGTTAGGACATTAAGTCAAAATTTATGTTAACTAGGCAAACCTTGAGATCATCTAAAAACTCATACTTTATTCCTTCGGGTAGGGGCTTCATTTTAGGGGCCTCTAGTTTCTCGCATAGCTCTTCAGTTATGTTCACAGCCTTGAATTTCTCAAATTTAGCTTTAGGATCTTCTTCTACAGTGTTGAGGTGGAGAACATAATTCCTTGTTTGTTGATGGAGTCATCAGCAGTCAAGTTTGTCAGAGCTACTTCTAAAGCATCATTTGATTCATGATTCTCTTGTGTGACGAGTAGGGATGGCAATTGGGTGGGTTTTGCCAACCCATACCCATACCCATCAGACCCATTTATTATATAGCCCATACCCGTATAAACCCATATGAAACAAAGGTAAAGAAAACCCACCCATACCCAACCCATTGGGAAATGGGTCCCCATTATGACCCATGTGATATAACAACAACAAAAATCCGGCCGCACAAACAACACACTTTTTTCTTACGTCCGTTCCAAAACAAGCCAAGGACTTGTTGATTTTTTACAAATATAAAAGTTGATACAAGTTTTCCGATACGCACCAGAACACACAAACAATAGGAAATAAAAAAATACATTAATGCAAATATAGTTTGTTAAACCAAAGACCACGTGCAAATATATTCATTGGCACTACTCCTTGGCATTTTAACAAACACATTAGGTGCCCCATAATCAATGTTATGGACAAGATCTTATACAATGGGCGCATCTTATGTAGTGAACAAGAAGGTCTGAGATGCAGTAAGTTTCTTCCTCCGTTCGCATCTACACGGACAAGATACCGGCCCCATATGCCACAGGCAGCATAATGCTATTGATATCAGCATTTAAACCCTCCAAGTGCATGGTCTCGTTGTTTTCGTAGTTGAACTAGAGGAGGGGGGTTGTAGATACGCCGAACTTTGGCTACAATTGTCTTTTTTTCGTCTATGCCGAAGTAGATCTCCAGCAATCGGACATTCCTGAGCTCCATTGCCATCTTCGTCAGTAGGAGATTCACACGGGAGCCCACACGAATCACATCCCTGGCTCCCTACCTTGCGGAAGAGCACCCAGCAGATCGGGACGCGGAGGCATAGTGCTCCGGCAATGGAACATGTCATGGGCAATATTAGGCTCTAGGACTGAACTCGGACAGGCTGCAACACGTAGAAGAAGAAAGCTCGGAGCAGCCAAGCGACGTTGGAGATTTGTGGAATATGGACAGATTCTGACCCATGAATCAGGATGTGCTCCTGATTCAGACACGGGGCGGTGATGATGATGCACGATAGCGAGAGGATCGACGTGGCTCCGAGCCTCTGGATGCCTAGCTTGAAGAAAGGAGCATCGTGTTTGGTACGGAGTCCAGGAAAGCGCTCCTCCGTGCAGTAGTGGAAGGCATGCTTGTCCTCTGCAAACTCGCAGATCGCTCCGCCATGAATAAGCTCCATGACGACTGGCAGGAAGCGATAGATGGATAGCTAGGGATTAACTTCAATGGGTCTGGATGGGTCCTAACGGCTATCACGCCTAAATAGCACCCTAAATATATCCTACCCATTAGAACCCCATTGGTGAACATAGGCCCATTTGACCCACCATAATTGGGTATGGGCCGTATCGGGTCTGGGCACCCCTGGGTTAGTGTGTTATATTGCCATCCCTAGTGAGGAGTGACATTTTCTCTATGCAATCAATCAAAAAGACTTCTTTGTGCATGCTTGGTCTTCGCATACTTTCAAAAACTCTGAACTTGAGTATTTCCTTTCTCAGTCTGAGAAGCAATGTTCCTACTTCGACATCAATCAAATCTCTCATAGTGGTTAGGAATGAATAGCCAAAGATAAGAGGGTATCTAGAATCCTCTTTTATGCCCATGATTACAAAGTTGCATGGGACATCAGAGTCTTTTTCTTCCTTGACTGGGACATCCTCAATGATTCCCAAGGGGAGAGTCATAGAATTTTCTGCAAGCAGTATGGTCATGCCAATTGGGAGAAGTTTTGCAAACCCTTGCATCTTGCAAAGGCTAAGTGGCATGATAGAGATGCTAGCACCAAGGTCAGCTAGTCCCTTCTTACGTGTGGAGTCACCAATATGGCACAAAATCCCAATAGATCATGGGTCTTTTTGCTTCTTGGACATTTTGCTCTGAATAATACTAGAGGTAGTTGTTTCTAATTTGATTGTCTCATATTCCTCGATTATATACTTCTTTGTTAAGAGAGTTTTTAAGTACTTCATCCAGGATGATATCTGAGCCAACACATCTAGAAAGGGTATATCAACATGAAGCTTCTTCATTACTTCTTTGAACTTCATGAAACAAGTGTCAAGCCTTGTTTGCTTTAGTCAAGCTTGGAAAGGAGGATGAGGCTTGTATAATGTTATAACTGGCTAATATGTGCCTTCTACTTCTACAACAACAGGTTTCTTAGGACTTGCTTTGCCTTCCTTATAATTGGTCAACGGTTCTTTTTGTGGCATACAACTCTTGAAAACAAGATTAATTAATGCAGAAGTGAATCATTAGCAGCGGAATTACTGAAAATCACTAAAAATTAAAACCCTTTTATCAAGAGGTCCATCAAATGAAAACTTTCTCACATAGAACACAAGTAACACATTTACATTCTGTTTCTTAAAAGTACATAGCTTGTATCATCTCTTTCTGTAAATTACAAGCATCAGCTGACCTGTTAAACTAGACACATGCATTATGAAAACCTCGAGGCACTGAGCCAAAATCTCGAAAGCACCAACTATTACTCCGAGGACCTGAGAGTACAGAGACGACACATATGACTCTATCTACATATATACAAATCATAATAGCCAGTGTCTCCACCTGAGACTTAACTACTTTCCTTGTTGTTGCTGCTGCTGTTCTTCACCTACTGAAGGATTCATGCCTCCTTGTCTGCATCCACCTAAAAATGTAGTTCCCACGTGGGTGAGACAATTATAAAAATTGCCCCAGCGAGAGATATAACTCTCCGCCAGTAACATTATTATTGCAGCAGTTAATTCAATGTCTAACAGATTAGAATATCACTCTTATCTAACACATTGTAGTTATAACTTGAAAGAACAACATATCACTTATCCATTAAGGAATATGAAGAACATGTATAACATTTATTCACTACAGAATCATTACCACTGCTTTAACTCTCCTCAGGCTTAGATCATATATCTAAAGCCTGGCATTGTCATTGTGGATTCATGGCCTGTAGCCATACTCTTTTCACAAAGTGTTGGGATCTTAATCCCTCATCTCACCAAGTGCAATTTCCCTTCTTAATAGGTTTATCATCATGATTATAACATCACGGTATTTGAACCCATAACTCACCATAGGATACTTATTGCCACTTATTAGGTAACTTAAAACATTCAGATCATATAACCAAGGACATCATGATTCTTGCTACTCAATGTATTGCACAAAGTACACAAAGTTCAATGATTCATTCAACACAAAGCATATGAAGGCTTATAAATCCTATAAAACATTCTCAATAAACAAAGCATCATAGCCCATACCTGGCTATGCTCATCATCTCATCATCCCTACATGAATAGTACTCATGATAATAATTATGATGCTTTCACATCAGTATCATATAATACTAAGTAATATCACTATTCCCTCTTTAGGGTTCATGATTTCTCTTTCACATCAGCACCATACAACACTAAGTAATACCACTTGGGTTCTTAACATCATATTATTAATGATCAGCCCTATACCATTTCTTCTCATACCTATAGGCCAAAATAGATATCACAAGTATTCAAGCATACTCATATATCCTCATCATTCATTATTGGATGTATTCTCAATCACAAAGGATGAGTTTCTCTCTCATCTTTAATAGACTATGATTGTCACATGGTATATTGATTTGGATTAACCTTTTCATAAGGAATGTAAGCTTACAATCATCAAGGTGCCTTACATCTCAAAATAACAATTGACATGACACATCTCGTGTGTCATTCATTCTATTTATAATGGTCTTATAACACATCATGGTATATCAGGATTTGGGTGTTGGATGTGATATCTATCATACCTTGATGTATCACTTCCCTCAATACCTTCATCTTACTTGAGTTTATTCCCTTAGCTTGTATTAGGGTATTTCCCATCCTAATACTTATACACTAGATCATCACATTCATCATGCAATGTATTGGTCAAGATTCATCTATTTAGAAAATACAACCATTTCCAATACTATGATCTCATCCTTAAGTTAGGAACTAACAAAATGGCCATGTTAAGTCACTTGCAAATTAGTTCCAAGTCAAGCATAGAGCACCACAGCCGTGCAGCCAAGAACGGCCGTGCAAAGGGAAGCCACCACGACCGTGCTACCATGCACGGTCGTGCTATAGAAGATCACCACGACCGTGTTACACTACCATGGTTGCCATCATCCAATTAGGGATTTCACACACATTCAACCTCAGTTAGGGTTTTACATGGAATCACCCTCAATTAGGGTTAACATCATGTATAGTATCCGTGCATTTGTTATGCATCATTGGTTAATACCAATAAGAGTATCTCTCACCTAATTACATTAGGTTTCCAAAAGATTTGATCAAATGAACCTTCAATTACATGAAGTATTAATTGGATTGATAAATTGAACCTTCAACTACATTAGATTTACAATTAGGTTAATCAATTGATCCTTCAATTGTATTAGATCCACAATTGGGTTAACCAATTGAACCTTCAAATGCATTAAGAATCTAAATGGGTTCACCATATTGGTTCTTCAATTACAAATTGAACCACTAAAGTATTCATCAATTGGACCAATGAATCACCATTCAATTATACCTTCAATTTAGGGTTTTGAACCCAATTGAACTAGGTTTGATATTCAAGAAACCATCACTTAGGGTTTGGAATCGAGGATCCATCAATGGTTGTTATTGTGGAACCAAATCAATTGAAATCAATAAACTATCATCATCACATGATATGTCCTAACCTCAAACGGTCTTGGATGACCACCAAACGGTCTTGAGACCATTTGGATGAGCTCCAAATGGTCTTGAGACCGTTTGTCTCGTCCAAACCTTGGATTCTAGTGAAATTCCATCAAGGTTTGGTCTATTGAGTTGATCAACAAATCAGCACTTAATTGCAATATGATCTGGTACCTTTGGACCTTCAATTGGTCAACTATACTTAACCCCAGACCTCCAAACGTTCTTTGGTGACCCCCAAACACTCTTTAGACCATTTGGGTGATCCCAAAATGGTTTGGAAACCGTTTGGACCAATCAACCCAAAACATCATCTCAATCACTTGCAAAATCAGCACTTATCCGATTAGGGTTCATACCACATCTTTGGATCTTCAAACACTTAACCATAGTCAACCCTAGACCTCCAAACGGTCTTGGATGACCCCCAAACGGTCTTGAGACCGTTTGGGTGATCCCCAAATGGTTTTGAAACCGTTTGGGCTAATCAACCCAAAATCTCAAATCAACTCATTGGAATTTAGCACTAATTTCAATTAGGGTATGCCCAATTGATTAGCCTTGAACTCATGATTCCTGGGGAATTAATCCATCAAATTTTGTGAGTCATTAACCAACATAATTAAGAACAGTAATATCAAACGGTCAACCCTTGGTCAACTCTCTCAAATGGTTTTGAAACTGTTTTCCCAAAAAGTCAAGTTAGTCAAGTTGAAAATCAGCACTTAATTCAATTCGGTTTACCTAACTGATTAGCCTTCAACTCATGATTCCTTTGGAATTAATCCATCAAATTTGGTAACCAATATAATTAGGAACAGGATTCTCAAACGGTCAACCCTTGGTCAACTCTACCAAACAGTTTTGAAACTGTTTGCTCCCAAACGATTTCAAACCGTTTCCTCTCAAACGGTTTGGTGAAACCGCATGAGCAATAAATTCAAAACAGTATGGACCATGATTTCTTTGGGAAAAGTATCCAAGATGATGTCATCATCATCTAACTTCGTCCCTGAAGTTCTAACAACTTCTGATTTCATGAATTAATCAATTACAACCAGCAATTAATCAAGATAATGAAGGAATCATAGAAATTGCAAGTTTAATGGTTGAATAACAATGTAAAAGGGTTCAAGTTATAAAACTCGCCTCTAATTGATCTCTAAAGCTTCAATCTCACGTCAACAATGGTGGATGCAACTCCTTTCACCATTCCAAGTGGCATCCTCAAGCTTTGAGTGAAAAGGAATGGTTAGAATTGAAGAGGAGATCAAAATAGGAAGAAATCCACAATTTATTTTCAATTTCCACCATGGAATCGTGATGAACCAAGGTCAAGAACTTACCAACAGGTTGGGGCTCATTCTCCTGATGATCCTAAGCTCCCTTGAGCTCATCCAAAGCAAGGGAAGAAGAAAGGGCCGAAAATAGTCTTTGTTTGGGATAGGAAAGGGTCTTTTATAAGAAATTCCATGAGAGAAAAAATGCCTTATAGAAATCCAATTAATCCCAAACATATGGCCGCCTCTTCCCCCTCAACATCCTTAGGGACGAGGCTATCTTGTTTGCATCATATTCCTCTCAATTATCCATGATTTAAAGAAAAACAAATTAAGCACCTTAATGCTTATAATATTAATATCCCATATGTGAGTGGAAATTACTTTTCCTTTTAATAAGGTGAGTGGAATTTCACCTCCTTGAGATATTTTGTGGCTCTTGCAAAGAAAAAAGACGACCACACATATCTGAAATAAACTATTTTAATTTTTTTTTAAGGCCCCTTAATTAATACATTATTTTTGCCCTAAATTGAATTAGGGTTTCACTTAGGATTAAATCTTGATTATTTTAATATCAAGATTCTCTCTCCTCCAACTTAATTCAAATGAGGTTCCCCTCTCATTTTCTTTGCTATATATGATGCCAAGAAACATTAAGGACCTTATTGAAGTGGTAATTTGCATATTAAACCCTAGGTTTTGGGTAAATTGCACATTACGCCAAAACTAAGTTTTAATGCACAATGATTGCTTTGTAAGCTTAATCTTGGTGCCCAAGCTTGTGAAAACCATACCACTACATCATATTCATTATTATGATGTCTCAACATCATAGGAACATCTTATCATGCAACATTTGTAATTTAACCCCTCAACTTGGGTAATTTGCACTTTAGTCCAAAATAAGCAAATATTGCTTCAACATTGTTCAAACAGGACCAAAATTGAAACATAAGTTTCTCATGAGCCCTAATTACTTTTCCCAAGATAAGATTAAGAATCTACTCAACCTTATTAGACAAAAAATCTAGGGTTAACACATAACTCAGGTCAGGGATGTTACAAATTATAAACCCCTAACAAGGATTTCATACCCGAAATCCAAGGAAAAGGAGCGACAGATTTATTCAGTTGTCATACCCTCAAATATCCACATAAAATCTTCATATCATGGGGATATCATGGATTCTGTAATCCACACAAATTTCCTTTCATTAATTCAACCTTATCAATGTTTATGTTTATGCATAGCATAAACCCCTAACATATGATATCAATATTATTAAAAGGAAGAAGCATAAAAGAACATATTTCTATCATTATCCAAGAATGTTTACTAAAAGAGAAACATATATATCTAATAGAGATAATTCATTCAACAATCCTTTATTTCTTTTTGGAAATATTCACTGAGCAAGTTCACCGAGTATGTTCACTAAGTGATTTGTTTTTGAAAATATCCACAGAGTAAGTTCACTGAGTATGTTCGCTAAGTGATTTGTTTTGAAAATATCCACAGACCAAGTTCATAGAGTAATTTGTTTTGAAAATATCCACGGAGCAAGTTCACTGAGTAATTTGTTTTGAAAATATCCACAGAGCAAGTTCACTAAGTAATTTGTTTTGAAAATATCCACGGAGAAAGTTCACTAAGTAATTTGTTTTGAAAGTATCCACAGAGCAAGTTCACTAAGTAATTTGTTTTGAAAGTATCCACAGAGCAAGTTCACTAAGTAATTTGTTTTGAAAATATCCACGGAGCAAGTTCACTAAGTAATTTGCTTTGAAAATATCCACGGAGCAAGTTCACTAAGTAATTTGTTTTGAAAATATCCACGGAGCAAGTTCACTAAGTAATTTGTTTTGAAAGTATCCACAGAGCAAGTTCACTAAGTATTTTGTTTTGAAAATATCCACGGAGCAAGTTCACTAAGTAATTTGTTTTGAAAATATCCACGGAGCAAGTTCACTAAGTAATTTGTTTTGAAAGTATCCATAGAGCAAGTTCACTAAGTATTTTTTTTTTGAAAATATCCACGGATCAAGTTCACTAAGTATGTTCATTAAGTGATTTGTTTTGAAAATATCCACGGAGCAAGTTCACTAAGTATGTTCACTAAGTGAATTGTTTTTGAAAATATCCACCGAGCAAGTTCACTTAGTACGTTCACTAAGTGATTTGTTTTGAAAATATGCACGGAGCAAGTTCACTGAGTAATTTGTTTTGAAAATATCCATAGAGCAAGTTCACAGAGTAATTTGTTTTGAAAATATCCACGGAGCAAGTTCACTAAGTAATTTTTTTTGAAAATATCCACGGAGCTCTTCCTATTTAATTTCATTATACTCCCTAGATTGTTTCAGAATGACTACTTGATCAGAGTAATAAAAATGTAAAAATCTAAGAGTTTCATACTTGCCTTATCTACAATAATCATATACATGGCCAGGGTATACAAGTATTGAGATTAGGTAGTATGAACTTTATTTACTATCATATTCCTCACTTTTCATATCATTATACACACATGATTTTCCATTCTTGAATTTTCTTCAGGCATCACTTCTATATCTCATCTTTCAACATACAGATAAGGGAGATTATAAAATATTTTAAGGAACATTGAGTAAGATATAAGTTCTCATCTCCCTTGTGTCCTTATAGGATTAGTCAAAGGAATTTTAAAACAACTACTTTCATATCTTTAACACATAGAATCATGATATGAAGTATCAAAATAAAACTATTTCATCTGACCTGTCTAGGACGTTTGTCCACATCCTCTATTGTTACTAGAAAATTGCCTCCTTTGTGAGCCATATTGACTCTGCCCCTGATGTTGAGTCATCGTCAAATTTCTATCTGGACAATCCTTTGCCAGATGTCCTGGTTGTCTACATTGGTAATAGGTCCTAGGCAGAAAATGTCTGTGAGATCCAGTCACCGATGTTGATGCTATGTCGGAGGCTCTACTTGGAACATTACTATGATCCCTATCCCTACTCGACATCCATTGTGTCTGGGTATGGAATCTCGATGATGCTGCCGATGCAAAAAATCTCGGCTTCTTAAAACTTTCAGACCTTTGTCCTTAAGACTGGGTGTACACTTTCTTGCCACTAGTCTGTCGTTTCTTGATTTCAGACCTCTCTATCCTCCTTATCGACTCTACAAAAGTGGCGAACCTCTCCCTATTCTCTAAAGCAGACACAGGGGTGGTTAGTTCAGCATTCAACCCCTTCTCAAAATGCCGAATTCTTTCCTCATCACTAACTGCCATTTGCAGACAAAACCGCAACAACTCCATGAACTTAGCTTCATATTCTCTAACGTTCATCTGTCCTTGTTTGATCCTCTCAAATTGAGATATCTTCTCATCTAGATAAGTCTTAGGGAAGTATCTAATGACAAACTCTCATCGAAAAACCTCCCATCCAATTTCTTCACCTGGTCTCTTATCTTCCTCTATCATCCACCAATGACTAGCACTTCCTTTTAAAAGGTAGACAGCATGTCTTACTTTTTCAGCTTTAGGAATATCAAGGATCCTAAAAGCCTTTTCTAGCTCTGTCAGCCACATATCATCATCTGTTGGATCAGATGTACCAGCATAATCTATGGCTCCAACCCGGTGAAGTCTCTCCAAAGTCTTGTCGGCTCCATAACCCTCATAATGGGTTGGTACCCTAGGTGCAGGTGGTGGCATCCAGTCTGCCATATGTGTCATGACTGTCAAGAATTTCTCAAATAGAGTATGAAGGGCTAGATTTTCTATCACAACTGGGTTAATCAGGGGTTGTTCAGGTGCAGGCCCTTCCCTATCTTGGTCTCTTACACCTCCTCCTGGTGCAGCAGTGCTGCCCTCAGCAGCATGTTCTTCATGTTGTCCAGACATCTTCAAGTTCTTATTCTCCTATGCGAGCAAAAGATACTATCAGATAAACTGGAAGACACTTATAATAGACTTTACAACCTTAGTCCTATGTCTCTATAGACTCAACGAACCTAGAGCTCTGATACCACTAAATTGTGGCATACAACTCTCGAAAACAAGATTAATTAATGCGGAAGCGAATCATTAGCAGCAGAATTACTAAAAATCACTACAAATTAAAACCTTTTTATCAAGAGGTCCATCAAATGAAAACATTCTCACATAGAACACAAGTAATACATTTACATTCTGTTTCTCAAAAGTACATAGCTTGTATCATCTCATTCTGTAAATTACAAGCATCAGTTGACCTGTTAAACTAGACACAGGCATTATGAAAACCTCGAGGCACTGAGCCAAAATCTCAAAAACACCAACTATTATTCCGAGGACCTGAGAGTACAGAGACGACACATAGGACTCTATCTACATCTATACAAAGCATAACAGCCAGTGTCTCCACCTGAGACTTCACTACTGTCCTTGTTGTTGTTGCTGCTGTTCTTCACCTACTGAAGGATTCCTGCCTCCTTGTCTGTGTCCACCTAAAAATGTAGTTCCCATGGGGGTGATACAATTATAAAAATTGCCCCAGTGAGAGATATAACTATCTGCCAGTAACATTATTATTGCAACAATTAATTCAATGTCTAACAGATTAGAATATCATTCTTATCTAACACATTGTAGTTATAACTTGAAAGAACAACATATCACTTATCCATTAAGGAATATGAAGAACATGTATAACATTTATTCACTACAGAATCATTACCACTGCTTTAACTCTCTTTAGGCTTAGATCATATATCTAAAGCCTGGCATTGTCATTATGGAGTCATGGCCTATAGCCATACTATTTTCATAAAGTGTTGAGATCTTAATACCTCAACTCACCAAGTGCAATTCCACTTCTTAATAAGTTTATCAACATGATTATAACATCTGGGTATTTGAACCCATAACTCACCATAGGATACTTATTACCACTTATTAGGTAACTTAATACCTTCAGATCATATAACCAAGGACATCATGATTCTTGCTACTCAATGTATTGCACAAAGTACACAAAGTTCAATGATTCATTCAACACAAAGCATATGAAGGCTTATAAAGCCTATAAAACATTCTCAATAAACAAACATCATAGCCCATACATGGCTATGCTCCTCATCTCATCATCCTTGCATGAATAGTACTCATGATAATAATTATGATGCTTTCACATCAGTATCATTCAATACTAAGTAATATCACTATTCCCTCTTTAGGGTTCATGATTTCTCTTTCACATATGTACCATACAACACTAAGTAATACCACTTGGGTTCTTAAGATCATATTATTAATTATCAACCCTATACCATTGCCTCTCATAGCTATAGGCCAAAATAGATATCATAAGTATTCAAACATACTCATATATCCTCATCATTCAATATTGGATGTATTCTCAACCACAAAGGATGAGTTTCTCTCTCATATTTATCAGACTATGATTGTATCATGGTATATTGATTTGTATTAACCTTTTCATAAGGCATGTAAGCTTACAATAATCAAGGTGCCTTACATCTCAAAATAACAATTGACATGACACATCTCGTGTGTCATTCATTCTATTTATAATGGTCTTATAACACATCATGCTATATCAGGATTTGGGTGTTGGATGTGATATCTATCATACCTTGATGTATCACTTCCCTCAACACCTTCATCTTACTTGAGTTTATTCCCTTAGCTTGTATTAGGGTATTTCCCATCCTAATACTTATACACTATATCGTCACATTCATCATGCAATGTATTGGTCAAGATTCATCTATTTAGAAAATACAACCATTTCCAATACTATGGTCTCATCCGTAAGTTAGGAACTAACAAAATGGCCATGTTAGGTCACTTGCAAATCAATTCCAAGTCAATCATAGAGCACCACGGCCGTGCATCCAAGAACGGCCGTGCAAAGGGAAGCCACCACGGTCGTGCTACCATGCACGGTCGTGCTACCATGCACGGTCGTGCTACAGAAGACCACCATGACCGTGTTACACTACCACAGTTGCCTTCATCCAATTAGGGATTTCACATGCATTCAACCTCAGTTAGGGTTTTACATGGAATCACCCTCAATTAGGGTTAACATCATGTTTAGTATCCATGCATTTGTTATGCATCATTGGTTAATACCAATAAGAGTATCCCTCACCTAATTACATTAGGTTTCCAAAAGATTTGATCAATTGAACCTTCAATTACATGAGGTATCAATTGGATTGATCAATTGAACCTTAAACTTCATTAGGTTTACAATTAGGTTAATCAATTGATCCTTCAATTGTATTAGATCCACAATTGGGTTAACCAATTGAACCTTCAAATGCATTAAGTATCTAAATGGGTTCACCATATTGGTCCTTCAATTACAAATTGAACCACAAAAGTATTCATCAATTGGACCAATGAATCACCATTCAATTAGACCTTCAATTTAGGGTTTTGAACCTAATTGAACTAGGTTTGATATTCAAGAAACCATCACTTAAGGTTTGGAATTGAGGATCCATCATTGGTTGTTATTGTGGAACCAAATCAATTGAAATCAATAAACTATCATCATCACATGATATGTCCTGACCTCAAACGGTCTTGGATGACCACCAAACGGTCTTGAGACCATTTGGATGAGCTCCAAACGGTCTTGAGACCGTTTGGCTCATCCAAACCTTGATTCTAGTGAAATTCCATCAAGGTTTGGTCTATTGAGTTGATCACCAAATCAGCACTTAATTGCAATATGATCTGGTACCTTTGGACCTGCAATTGGTCAACTATACTTAACCCCAGACCTCCAAACGGTCTTGGGTGACCCCCAAACGGTCCTGAGACCATTTGGGTGATCCCCAAATGGTTTTGAAACCGTTTGGGCCAATCAACCCAAAACATCATCTCAATCACTTGCAAAATCAGCACTTAGCCGATCAAGGTTCATACCACATCTTTGGATCTTCAAACACTTAACCATAGTCAACCCTAGACCTCCAAACGGTCTTGAGTGACCCCCAAACGGTCTTGAGACCGTTTGGATGATCCCCAAACAATTTTGAAACCGTTTGGGCTAATCAACCCAAAATCTCAAATCAACTCATTGGAATTTCAGCACTAATTTCAATTAGGGTTTGCCCAATTGATTAGCCTTCAACTCATGATTCCTTGGGAATTAATCCATAAAATTTGGTGAGTCATTAACCAACATAATTAGGAACAGGAATCGCAAATGGTAAACCCTTGGTAAACTATCTCAAATGGTTGTGAAACCATTTTTCCAAAAAGTCAAGTTAATCAAGTTGAAAATCAGCACTTAATTCAATTAGGTTTACCTAATTGATTAGCTTTCAACTCATGCTTCATTTGGAATTAATCCATCAAATTTGGTGGGTTATCAACCAACATAAGTAGGAACAGGATTCACAAACGGTCAACCCTTGGTCAACTCTACCAAACGGTTTTGAAACGGTATGCTCCCAAATGGTTTCAAATAGTTTGCTCTCAAACGGTTTGGTGAAACCGCATGAGCAATAAATTCAAAACCGTATGGACCATGATTTCTTTGGGAAAAGTATCCAAGATGATGTCATCATCATATACCTTCGTCCCTGAAGTACTAACAACTTATGATTTCATGAATTAATCAATTTCAACCAGCAATTAATCAAGATAATGAAGGAATCATTGAAATTCCAAGATTAATGGTTGAATAACAATGTAAAAGGGTTCAAGTTATAAAACCCACCTCCAATTGAGCTCTAAAGCTTAAATATCACGTCAACAATGGTGGATGAAACTCCTTTAACCATTGCAAGGGTCGTCCTCAAGCTTTGAGTGAAAAGGAATGGTTAGAATTGAAGAGGAGATCGAAATAGGAAGAAATCCATAATTTATTTTCAATTTCCACCATGGAATCGTGATGAACCAAGGTCAAGAACTTACCAACAGGTTGTGGCTCGTTCTCCTGATGATCCTAAGCTCCCTTGAGATCATCCAAAGCAAGGGAAGAAGAAAGGGACGAAAATAGCCTTTGTTTGGGCTAGGAAAGGGTCTTTTTATAAGAAATTCCATGAGAGAGAAAATGCCTTATATAAATCCAATTAATCCCAAAAATATGGCCGCCTCTTCCCCCACAAATTCATTAGGTACAAGGCTATCTTGTTTGCCTCATATTCCTCTCAATTATCCATGATTTAAAGAAAAACAAATTAAGCACCTTAATGCTTATTACATTAATATCCCATATGTGAGTGGAAATTACTTTTCCTTTTAATAAGGTGAGTGGAATTTCACCTCCTTGAGATATTTTGTGGCTCTTGCAAAGCACAAAGACGACCACACATATATGAAATCAACCATTTTAATTTTTTTTGAAGGCCCCTTAATTAATACATTCATGTTTGCCCTAAATTGAATCAGGGTTTCACTTAGGATTAAATCTTGATTATTTTAATATTAAGATTCTCTCTCCTCCAAATTAATTGAAATGAGGTGCCACTCTCATTTTATTTGCTCTACATGATGACAAGAAACATTAAGGACCTTATTGGAGTGGTAATTTTCATATTGAACCCTAGGTTTTGGGTAAATTGCACATTACACCAAAACTAGGTTTTAATGCACAAGGATTGCTTTACAAGCTTAACCTTGGTGCCCAAGCTTGTGAAAACCATACCACTACATCATATTCATTCTTATGATGTCTCAACATTAGAGGAACATCTTATCATGCATCATTTTCAATTTAACCCCTCAACTTGGGCAATTCGCACTTTAGTCCAAAATAAGCAAACATTGCTTCAACATTGTTCAAACAGGACCAAAATTGAAACATAAGTTTCTCATGAGCCCTAATTACTTTTCCTAAGATAAGATTAAGAATCTACTCAACCTTATTAGACAAAACATCTAGGGTTAACATATAACCCAGGTCAGGGATGTTACACTTTTGGTTGAGATTCAGGTACTTTGGTGTCTTAGGCAATCACCCAGTCATGGACATATGTAACTACCACATGCGTCTTGACAAGAGGATTGGAATAGTCTTTTCTACATTGAGTGGAAACTGCTTTCAGTTGCTCAGGATGTTTAGGATTGTTCTCTAATTGACCAACAAAAGCTCTACCAGGTGGCTTGAGGCTTGGTGGAAGTTGAGCTAGTTGGGATTTAATAGCCTTCTGATGGGCTTGTTGATTTGATATTGTAGTATGTTGTAACTGTAACATCTTCACAGTGACTCATAGTTTGTCATCAGAAGAGATCGGTCCATCTTATTATCCTTGTTGTAGTTGTTGATGCGGGATTTGGTTGAGATTCTAGAACTGAGAGGTGTTTTGATACTAGTTGTAATTTTTGTGCTAAAAGTTACCCCTGAAGTTCCCTTGATTCCTAAAATTTTGTTGTTGATTATACTAGAATCCCAGCGGGCCTCATTATTGATTATCTAAATAGTATTGTTGTGAGTTTTCTACACTCGAAGGATTTTTGTACTAGAAAACCTAGATAGTTCCTATTCTTATTTGGATTATAATACCCTTGACCAGGGATGGTGTGGATGGCATTCAGATTTTCCATCTGATCGTTACCTCCTTGGGCACAAGTATTGCCCAGAATGACATTATAGAGAATATTATAGGCTAGCATAGAATGATCAGTGCCTTTACATCCTTCACAAAATAGTGTAGCTGAATTCACTTGCTCTTGTTGTCAAGGGGGTGAGTGCCTCCTTTCATAGGCATTGAAAGATGATTCAAGGTTTTCTTGCTTGGAAACTAGTAGCTTTAGAGATTCAGTGATAGACTTGTACTCAGGACTACTTTCTGCCATAGCTACCTTCAACACTCATTTGCCTACAGATCTGCCCTAGTTGGCTTGATTTTTAGCTCCAAGGGTGACAACCTTCCATGCACTATCATAACTTTGGTGCATGAAGTTTTATCTAGATGAAGAGTCTAAAAACTTCTTGAATATCACCATCCACACCCCTATAAAAGATTTCGATGAGCTAATTCTTAGGTATTCCATGATGTGAACACTTATGTAGTAACTCATTGTATCTTTCCCATGCTTCTACCAAGGTTTCTCTAGGGACCTGAAAAATTTTTTTAATCTGGCCCCTAATATCATAGGTGAGGGAAGGAGGGTAGAATATTTCCAATAAAACATTTTAAAGTTGTTACCAAGTGGTGATGGGGTCGCATTGCAAAGAATTATACCAACTCATGGCTCTATCTACAATGGAATATTTCAAGAGACAGAGTCTAATGGCATCATCTGTAACTCCATTCTACTTTTTATCGCATATATCTATGAACCTCAAAAGTTGTTCTTGACTTTCCTTGCCTTGCTTACCGTAAAAGGGGTTGTTTTGAAGTAGTGTAACCCAATGTGACTTGATCACAAAGTTTGGAGCAATGATGGTAGGAGGTTGCATTGGGTGTTGAATGTCAGTAACTTAGGAATTGAGAACTCTCTAAGGTCCTTTTGTAACTCAGCTTGTTGATTTGCTGCTTGAGATGCCTAGATCTCCTCTTGAATCGTAGCTTGGGCTTTTTGCATAATCCTTTCTCTTTGTACATTAAGGGCTTGAGCTATCATTTGAGAAATTTCCTCCTCTTATTCCATACTATCTTGGTTCTCTCTACTCTGATGATAAAATGTTCGTTCTATCTGAAGGTCAAAGCCACATGTAAGGTCAGTGCTATTGAAGTGTGGTATGTACTAGTCTTTGGGAGTACCTAGAATGGCAAGATCTTTCGGGAGTCAGATGGGCGGAGTAGATCCAAATTTGAGTAGATGATCAATAGTATTAAAAGTGAAAGTAAAATCCTCTATTAGTCTCAATAGAGCTAGATTTAACTAGATGATTCCATTGTCCCTGAGAACGGTGCAGACTTTGACATGGCTTTTACTGCACTAACAAATCCACCTAGGGCTGAAATCCCTAAGTTTTTACCAAAACCTTATGCAATAGTACCACCAATAAGCGGACAGGTCTTATCACAGTATAGTTAAGGATCAAATCCCAAGGGACAATGTTTTTAAGAATCTTTCTAGTCAAATCTGGATCAACTAAGACTAATATTTAGGACAAAGAATTGATTTGGGTATTAGTTAAACTAATTGCAAGGAAAGTAAAAGAGTGAGATTAAAACTGAGTTTAGATTAATGACGGGAATCACTAGGGTGGAATCGGGTTTCACCGTCACTACACATGCAAACACATCCAGGAAAGATACAACTATCCAAATGGAGTAAGAAAAACCATATGTTAGGAAATAGAGTTTGTGTAAGCATCTCCGTAGACTCAATGTCTCTTTACTCATAGATCACACACTTACTACTTCGGAGATATCCCTTCAGAAGTTCTTGTCTGGGGATCAAGCATGTTAATAGATATTCAAATCCTAAATATTGAAGTTCTCACAACAAAGTAATATAATAGATGATGCAAGGTAGGTGATCAATGCACAAAGCATGCATTAAATGATTAACAACAAAATGGAAAGTTATATACAATTCATGGAATGTTATAAAATGGACATGTAAGCACGGGAAGTGGGGCAAGTCTCCGCACCCCAGTGAAATGGACTACTCGCTCATCATGATAGAAACAAAAAGAACAAGAGAGAGGGAGATTTTGCCATGGTCGTGGTGAAGAATATGGTTGCGGATCAGTGGAGAAATGATCTTCTACACGATGGCTAGGTAGATCTGGGCAAGGAGGGGAAGAACGCCAAGATAAATGAGGATGATCTTCTCTCTCCTTCGCCCTTCTCTTGTTGTGCTCTTGCTCACAAGACATGGAGCATTGGATGGATGATGGCGGAGGGTGCTACAAATCTGAACTCCCACCACTCTCATGGCTAGAAGATATATCTGGATGGAGTGGAGATGGTGGAGTAGCAAGAACACCACAGAGGCAGTCTTTGGCAGAAGTTGATCATCTTCCTTGGTTAGGAATAGAGTGGCAGCCTCCCGATGTCGTGGAGCAGAAGCGATGCCTCAAATGAAGGAGGGGGTCATCTATTTATAGGTGTAGATCTAGAGAGGACCGACTTAGATGTCTTGGTCACAACCATTGGTTGCAGTTGCTACAATACTCCTCAGCATGACCATGCCGAGTGTGCTCCTGACTGTGTCGAGTGTTACGGTCAAAATGGCATATTGGTTGTGGTCACATCCCTTTTGCAATAAACCAACCCCCGCGGGGGTGGGGGTATTTGTATGGGTCGATGGGCTTGTGTCAATGAATCTTCTAACTGATGAGGATGCTTTATGATGAAGGAACTGACCATTGAAAATAGGATCCAAAATTATTGAATGTTTCTTGGGCCCATTAGTCCGTTAGCGAGTTCACCATCTCATAAGCTAGTGCACATAGTGAAATGCTTAATCCTTCAATAAAGATGAATGGATTTGATCAAAACTCTACATAATAATCTAAAATTGAGGAAAAATATATATGAGAAGATTCAGGGGGCATATGAGAGTTTTCAGTGCAAAATTGGGCCAAAAATGGTGACTAAAACTAAGATGTATATGCCTTCATCGTCAGTTTGTAGTCTATGGCAGGACCACCAGAGTCGTTGTAGAAGTTGTCATGTTTGTTGTCTATGGTGAAGACCAAGAGCTGCACAGCTAGTGTCTAAGAGCTATTAGAAGACAGTCTCATTGAAACAAGTTGTTGTTGCTAGACTTGCTCCAGGACTAGGTATAACTCATTAAACCATCCTTCCAATTTCATAGTAGTTGACGTGATCCTGCTGTTACGGGAATACAGATAGATAAAAAATTTTGTTTCCACAGCTATACTTTGTGCCCATATTTCTCAACAGTGGTATCAGAGCCACACCAATTTACTATTTTTTAGAATAATCGATATGATCAGATTTTTGATTTAATCATTCATTTATTGCATACGATGTGAATGTTTAAACTATCATATATGTGTATCCAATCAAAGACCACTAATACCAAACATATATATATATATATAGAGAGAGAGAGAGAGTCAGGCTAGAATACACTCAAGTATACATATCGCACAAATACACTCAAGTATGTTTGCATATCAAGACTATTTTTTGCAAAATGTAAACCATTGATCTTCACTGTCATACTATAACTAGGCTACATACAAAATTTGAGCCCATTTGGATGAGTGTCAGTCACATATCCAAGGGCAATAAAATCGACACTTGAAACTAATTTGAAATGTATATTTTTTGCAGTCTATATAACATGACCTATAAATGTCCAAATGTGCTCAAATTTTGCGTATGAGCTATTCACAACATGTTTAAGAAGATCAATGGATTACATTTTTGAAAAAAAATATTACATCATGAAAAACTACTTGAGTGTATTCTACTCTGAATACACTCGAGTGTATTCTAGCTTGACTATATATATATATATATATATATATATATATATATATATATATATATATATATATATATATATATATATATATATATATATATATATATATATATATATATATAGTGTATTATATACTCTAAATACACTCAAGTGTATTCTAGCTTGACTATATATATATGCAATTTGTGTGTGTCAACCTAAAAGTGAATTTGATGGTGGATGTGTAGCGTGGTTTTGAAAAATACCCAATATATGTGTATGGTTGGATGGTTTGGTTTTATTCCTAATTATTTCAGTATGTGTATCAAACCTCTACCACCCTCTTCCCAATGTAATGTTAATCATTTCCTACCTTTTCTCCCTATATATGTAACTCGATGTTTATCTTTACAATGTAATAATTTAATAGCAATAGGATAGTTTTTTTTCTTACAATGACAAAGAAGATTATCATAGCTAGATGAGACGACCAATTCATGAGTCGGGTTGACTTTCTTGAGGACCATGGAGGATAGAAAGATGGATCATGAAGATCACCTAGTGGACCCAAGTGACCCTTTGGAAGGAGTCTAAGCATTAGTTAGATTGGAGGCCAGATGATCATCTGTGATGACCAACTGACTGACCAAGGGGTGAGATGACCGGTTCAAGGTTTGAACCAATCTACCCAGATTGGCAAGCACATATCTACACCAATAGTAGGTTCATACATGAGATGTGATTATTGACTTAGGTGGTAGTAATTCATTGTGGCTCTAAGGATATATAAGTAGCAATGGCCATAACCATCACTTTTTGTTTAATATTTCATGTTTACTTTGTAGGATATAGCATGTATTTGATACATACTATATATGTGGTGATTGGATATATTATATGTATATAAATATATATGTGATATATATAAATCCCTCAATCAAACATATTAATCTAAGATGCTTTCTATTATAAACACACATTCAAATCTTGATCGACCAATCGTAGGATAAGCAAAAGTGTAATGTGTCATCTATCTTGTGGAAGTGTGATGGTAATAATGTAGGATTCACAAAAGTGAGATGCATTATTATTATGTTGGCTTTTGGGTCTGACTTAATTGGTGATTCTTTGAGAGTATAAACCCAGAAGCATGCATATGATTGTGGTAAGGAATTGTGCATATCATCTATCCAAAAGTTGCATACAGATGCAATTGGAAAATGTTGCTAACTTAGATAGTCAAGTTGTAGGCTACCAAAAAAAGCTGACTCGTGATTTGATGAAACATGGACCTTGGCTCATTAGAAAATTGTTTGCTACAATTTTCCAAATTGAAACTTGGGGGTTATCTATTTGAACAAAATAATGAGAATAATAATAATTTAAAAACCTAATTATTATCACCCAAATTAATATAATCATATCAAATAAAAAAATGAATTTTTGAAAAAAAAATCAAATTCTTTTGTAGAATCAAATGGAAATAAACAAAAATCACTTTTCTCTACAATCGGTCCTTGAGAAAGACAAACTAACTGGAAACAAATTTCACAACTAGTTCAGGACGTTAAACATCATTCTCACACAGGAGCGTAAGATATATGTCCTGGAGACCCCACTAAAACATCTAGAGAGGGTGAATAGAACTTTTGGTACTTTCAAATTTAATTGAAAACTTAAAAACAAGGAAGGGGGGAAAGGGATGACACTTCAATGTATAGTGGTTCCAACCTTTAAAATAACGGTTGTCAGTCCACTACCCAACTGTGTCCAATTGGTATTTTGAAGGTGATTTATTTTATTTACTTTGCAAGGATGTTAGAAAAAAAATACAATCACCTTCCTTGAAGTATCATTCACCTAGAAGTACATCAACCTCCTTGAAGAAGCCTTCTTGAAGTAACCTCAAGCCCTTAGAGAAACCTTCACCTCCTTGAAGTAGCTCTACCATCTTGAGATAGCCTACACCTGGAAGTAGCTCTAACCTCCTTTGAAGCATCCTTCTTGAAGATACCTCAAGCAACTTAGATCAGCCTTCACCACGTCGAAGTAGCTACACCTCCTTGAGATATTCTTCACTTAGAAGTATCTCCAAACTCCTTTGAAGAAGCCTTCTTAAAGTAACCTCCAACCTCCTTTGAATAAGCCTTCTTGAAGTAACCTAAAGAAACCACACTCAGACAGTCTCCTACACTTGGAGTAGTCAAGGAGAAAAAAATACAATATAAAGGAAATAGATTGGAAGAAAGAAAATACTTAAACAATGAAGTATAGTGCTTTGATCCTATATCAAATGTATAGATATCCTATCCAATTAAGATGTACGTGGCTATATGTGGTGGCTAGGAGATTGTATCTATAGGATACAACTTTAGAGCACAAGGAAGAAGATGGTAGGTGAACCTCAGCTTTGTTTCTCTCTAGAATGGATAGTCAAGTGTAGCTTTTGTCTATAAGGTGTCCTAAGGCATCTCCTACTTATAGGAATGGTTTGTAAGTGATTAGGGATATTTTAGGGGTTTCTAGATTGTTCTAAGTTCTTAACTTGTCGTTAGGTAGAAAGTAGTTGTCTAGTAATGGCTAATTTTTTTTTATTTTGAGAGAACAATCCAAAACCTTATCCTCTCGACAAATTAATCGATCGGCCATGTCTCACTCAAGAATTTCTTCAACTGAGACTGGGTTGAATGCAAATGTGTTCCAGCATCTATTTCCAACTCCCAACTCCCAAATACTTGGTCTAACAAACATATGCTTTGGACCGAGGTTGAGTCGGTCGACCATATTCTCGACTGAAAATGACTTTACAACACAAATGTGTAAGATTTTAACCAGTGTTTTTTATGTTCAATCGAGGTGGTGCTCGGTCGATAGTAACTTCGACCGAGGATGTCTCGGTTGACTAGTTTCTTGACTGGGAGTGTTACTATTTTAGGTTTTTGAACCACTTATCAAATGCTTTTCTAATGGGGGATAATGACTTTAATCTCTATGGGGGATCCTAGTTAAGGGTTATGAGGGGATAGAGAATATATAATGCTTGATTTACATGATATCTAGGTAGTTGTACAATATATACTTGTACAAGTATTTACATATAGTATAGTCATGAAAATATTAACATCTAAGTGCATTGATCTTCAATTAACATTAAAGCACATTGATATTCAATTCTCCGCTTAGTATGATCTCCTCATTTTCTTGAACCCTAAAATACACAAGTAGAACATTAGATCCACAAGAATAAAATGTTTGTCATCATCACAACAAAGGGTATGCTAATGTCCAATTTAGCCAACAATCTCCCCCTTTTTGAAGATGATAAACATTCCTAAAATAAACAATTTGAAATAAAATGAATTTCATACCTGTGACATACATGAGATGAATAAGTCCTTGGATCGCATTAATTGTATGTTAATATGCCTAAAGAGATATGGAACATGATATCCATCTCTTATGGAAATTTATCATCAATTAATATCAAATCAATAAGACTCCCCCTTAATTGATCACTCCCTCTTAATTGTCTATTGCAAAAAGAATGTCCCAATAGTTACTTTTTAATTGGTGATTTATCTTCGACCTCTTAATTGTACACGAAGCTGTGCTGACTAATGTGATAAAAGTGAGATGGAAACTCAGCACAGATGCTACCTGCCCTCGTTGTTTAATAGGTGAAGAGACAACAATCTATCCTATCAGGGACTGCATCCACGCGAAGACAGTGTAGTCTGTGTTTCATGACATCAGGAGAAACACATGCTTCTTCAGTGACAACACTATCAAAGGGTGGTTTCAGGAACAATTGAGCAGCTCTGAAGTGGACACGACCTTCTTCTTGACCACATGCAGACAACTATGGAATTGCAGAAACAAGGAAGTGCTACAGGGCGAGGCGTTCAATCCAGAACAGCAAGTTAATCGCATCACCAAGGAGTCTCGCTACCAATGCCAAGCCTTTTTCACGGACAATGACCATGGCCGGAGCACAAGATCTGATAAGACGGTGAATTGGCAAGCTCCTAAGGCAAATGCATTGAAGTTTAATTCCGACGCCGCCGTCAAGGCCAATCGTGCAGCCTGTGCGATGGTGGTTAGGAACGAACATGGTAAGTGGAAAGGAGGAGCTGCGCGATTGTTCAATACTCATGATGTCATTGAGGCAGAACTTAGGGGCTTGATTCTAGCAATGAAAATTGCAAAAGCCAATAATGTGGAAACGGCCATCTTTGAAACGGACTCAACCATGGTAGTTCAACTGGCCAACCCCACCTGGCAGAATTTTCCAAAATATGCCAAGCTTTCTATGAGGATCAATTCGTTGTCCAGACCGGGCTGGTCCATTGCACACACATATAGAGAGAATAACTATGCGACCGATGACCTAAAGAAAACCCACTCAAAACAGCAAGAGAGATATACTCATTATCCCACTCCTCCTCCTGAGATCTATGATCTCCTAGCTAGGGACCTATGTAAGGGTAGAAGTACTACCTTTATTTAATAATGCAGATACTATTAGTGATTGTAAATTTGATTTGAGTTTGCTCGCAAGAGGATGGAGGGATGCATAAGATGGCCTCCTGACTTCTTTTATAAAAAAAAGAATGTCAAATTTAGCCACAATTTAAAAATCAATATTGATTTCTCAACCATTTACAATGGATGTTAAGCCCTGAAATAATGTGAGATTCCTTCAGGCTCATAATAAAGTTGATAAAAGTGTCTCTAGACCCAAAATAAGGGATGTTAAGTCTATATTAGTGTAGAGAATCCAATAAAGAGAAAGATCAAAAAGATATGCACATTATATTCTAGAACTTTGTAAACTCCCCCTTAATCTCATAACAAAATTAAACTCAAGAATCATAATCAACTTTAAAATCAATTGATCAAATAAGATTATGAATCAATTTTGATGATCTTTAAGCAATCTTGTTTCTTGCACTATTTTGATTTTGAAATTTCTCAAATGATGAGCAAATTACAGATTTGATATACAAATGTTGGGTGCAAGTGAATGATTTGATTTACAAATATGCATTTCTGTAGGCTTATTTTCAGTTGACTATGACCTCGACTAGGGCGCCCCTAAGTTGAACTCCTTGTCGGCTGAGAGAAAATTTTGTAGAATTTCAAAATATGTAGGTAATCCATAATAATTCAAGATATAGAATTTTAATGTCAGCATAAGTAACCAATCAATATCCTTTTTATATGCATATTCAATATTGTTTCAATTTATGGGTTAAGCAACATTGGTTTCTTCTTTTATGATTCGATTAAGAAAATAATGTTTACATCAATTTGAAGAGTTTGATGTCCTTATAAGTGTCTAGAGTTAAATAATATATGAATGGTCTCAAGTCCAGTCATGGATGCATAGTAATATTACAGTCTATTTTCTCATTATAAGCTAGCTTTAGTTTATTTCTTCATGACCATTTAGTTCCAATGAATGTTTTACTTTTAAATCTAGGAATTGAATCTTATGTCTTATTCTTGATAAGAAATTGTCATCAAATATTTTAGAAGATATGACTAAGTCTTGGATATAATCATCCTTTATTCTTCATTTATCTTGTATGTATACTTATAAACCATGGATGCTTTGCTAGATGTGGTATATTCTAAGATAAAGCCCTTTTATGTATTAAGATCAAATTCATCTTTTGTTGAAGTTGTTTAAGAGAAGACAACATCTTTAGTTGATGGTAAAATTCACATAGGACGAAATAAATTTATGTGAATGAGTTCTAATGAGCAAAGTTTTAGGTTTGAAATGAGATCTTACTTTTTTGCTTGCCTATAATACACAATTTCATATTTATCACCAACATTTAGGTAATGATTATATTCTAAACAATTTTATGCCATAAAGAATTCATTATTTTCAAATAGCATTCATATAATTAATAAGTTAATAGTTATTTTTCTATTATCAACAGTTTTAATGTTTTCCTATGAACTATAAGCATTGTCATAGCACTTATGATGTAGTTCTTTCACGAATAGCACATTTAAAATTTGTACCAAAATCACCTATACTAATAGTTTTACCTTAGAAATTTTCTTCTAATATGACCAATAATTTTACCTTTTCTCTAAGTGTATGAAAATCTTCTTGTTTTCGATCGTATGTTTGCATAGCAATATCCATAGACCATCCAAACCTACAAAGTATGAAAAGTTCGTTACCCATTTGTTGGTCCTTTTGGTTAGGAGCATTACTATAAATTTTTTGTCATTTCAAATATTTAGAACAATCTAATATGAAGAGTTTATTACATATTTGAGTCACCAAACTTAATTACAAGTGAATGGTTCTATTTAATAAATAATTTTGACAGAAATACTTTTTGTCAAACTTTTCTTTGACCAGAAGACTTCTTGGTCAAACTTTTTGTCGACCGGGATGAAGTTATATACATTTACCAATGAAAACAGATCTACCTTCGGTTGTACTTTTCTTCAACTAGAAGAGATCTCAGTCTAGCTCTTTGTCAACTGAGATGAAGTTCTGTACATTTTTAGTAAATTTACCATTTCTAATGTAAACAATATATGCTATTAGTTTTGGATAACCCAAGTAAGCAATCAAAACATACAAGAATAAGAAAGTTAAATCTTTTTTTAGTTGAGACAAGACATTATGAATTTCAAAATGAAGTTTAGGTCAAATCTTAACCAACTGTCCAAATTTCTTCGTTGGAGGTTTTCAAACCCAAACTAAATACTTGTGCTTATTTTTCTTATAACTGCATAAAAATGAATAATGTCTAAGACATAAACAGTAATGACAACAAATAAAATCAATTTCATTTGTCTTATTAACATTTTGGTTATGTGCTAGATTGTCTTTGGGTACATACATGATCTTTGATTTGGGTTTTTGTGATTTTCTAGCTCTAGGCTTTTGAAAATATTCCTCTTTAGGTACATAGCCTGGACCCCTTCTTCCATTCTATCCAAAGGAGTTCTCTAAGATTTTATTGATAATATTATTACTCTTTAGACTATCAACATGGTTTTGTAACTTGGTAATTTCATTAATTTTATTTGCATTATCTAGTTTTTCTTTATATAAACTTGAAAGCAAAGAATCTCTTTCTCTAACAATGATATCATAATTTGAATGAGAACATAGAAAATGTTGAGTTTGATAAGTATTCATCTTAGCAAGCAAATGAACTTTTTCTTGAGAAAAAAGATTATTATTGGTTTGTAGAGCAAGCAACTTGATATTGTAATCATTAATTGATGATTTCAAAGTTTCTTTTTCAGACATAAGGCTTTCTTTTTCAAAAGTATCATCATTCAATTTAGCATACAAATCATCATTAGTTTTTGTAAGCTTATTTAATTTCCTTTTACAATCAACATATTTATCATGTAGTTCTTCAATACTAGTGACTAGATCTTCTTTTGATAAATAAAGAAGACATACCTCATTTTCTTATTCATTGGTTGTTGCAATGAAACAACTTACCTTGTCTTCTTTAGTCATGATACATTCTACTTCTTCTTCTCCACTCTTTCTGTTGTCTCTTGAATCATCCCAAGTTGCTTTGTAGGACTTTTCTTTCTTCTTGAGAGAGGATTTCTTTCCCTTATTGACCTTAGGACACTCATTTTTTAGATGTCCCTTCTTTCCACATTCAAAGCACCTAACGAAAGAAGAGGAAGAAACACAAGAATTTTTTTTAGATTTAAATCTTTTATATTGCTTACCATTTATAACGAGTGTCTCCTCTTCATTTTTCTCTTCACTTGTCTAATCACTTTCTTGACTAATGACTTGTTCTTTGGTTGACACTTTAAATGATATGTCCTCATTTCTTCCCTTTTGAAGCTCCAACTGAAATCTTTGTTCTTCTTTAAGAGTAACTTCATAATTTTATTGATTTTTGATGAGTTTCCCCATTCTCCATGTGGTGAGATCATTTGATTCTTCAATGGTCATCACCTTTGGCTTGTACTTTGCAGGAAAGGATCTAAGAATCTTGTACACTTGATCTTCCTTACTTGTATACTTACCCAAGGCATTCAAGATGTTAACAATAGAAGAAAAGCTTGTATATATATCTCTAATAGACTCATTAGGTTGCATGCAAAAGTGTTCAAACTTTTGTTTAAGCATATTAATATTTATAGTATTAACTTGAGTTGTACCTTCATGTGTAATTGAAATTTTATGCCATATTTCATAAGCAATTTCACATGAAGATATACTATTAAACCCACCAATAGAAATAGAACAATATAAAATGGTTACTGCTTTTGTAAACAATTGAACTTGCTTTACGATTTTGGGATTCCATGTTGCAAACTCCATTCTAGGAATCTCATTGGGCAAAGACACCATCCTCTAAGGTCCAGGCTGATCCCTTAGAAGTAAAATTGCATCCTTCTTTTCCAATAAGCATAGTTTCTTCCATCAAAAGGTGGTGTCGCTGCTCACGTAAGTTCCTTCAAGGTTGAGGTTGTGAAGTACACCATCCCCCATTCAAGACAAGTTAAGGCTCCTTGAATAACTACTCTGACACCAATTGAAAGATATAGAGGGGGGTGAATAGAGCTTTTGATATTTTAAAATTTAATTGAAAACTTAAAAACAAGGAAGGGGGAGGAGATAGGGAAGACACTTCAATGTAGAATATTTCCAACATTTGAATCAAAGGTTGTCAGTCCACTACCAAATTATCTCCAATTGGGATTTTGAAAGTGATTTATTTTAATTACCTTACAGGGATATTACAACAAAATACAAGCACCGTTATTGAAGTAGCCTTCACCTAGAAGTAGCCTCAACTTCCTTGAAGCAACCTTCTTGAAGTAACCTCAAGCCCTTAGTGAAAACTTCACCTCCTTAAAGTAGCTCCACCACCTTGAGATAGCCTTCACCTGGAATTAGTTCCAACCTCCTTTGAAGCAACCTTAACCTCAAGAAACCTTGGATCAACCTTCACCACCTAGAAGTAGCTCCACCTCCTTGAGATAGCCTTCACCTAGAAGTAGCTCCACCTCCTTGAGATAGCCTTCACCTAGAAGTAGCTCCACCTCCTTGAGATAGCCTTCACCTAGAAGTATCTCCAACCTCCTTTGAAGAAACCTTCTTGAAGTAACCTCAAGCAACCTCTCTCAGACAGCCTCCTACATTTGTAGTAGTCAAGGAGAACAAATACAATATAAAGCAAATAGATTGGAATAAAGAAAATACTTAACCAATGAAGTCAAATGCTTTGATCCTATATCAAGCCTATAGATCTCCTATCCAATTTATATGGGCATGCCTATATGTGGTGGCTAGGAGATTGTAGCTATAGGACACAACTTTAGAGCACAAGGAAGACAATGGCAAGTGAATCTCAACTTTTTTGTTCTCTAGAATGGATTCTGAAGTGTATCTTTTGTCTATAGGGTGTCCTAAAACTTCTCCTATTTATAGTAATGGTTTGTAAGTAATTAGGGGCGTATTAGGGGTGTCGAGATTTCTCTAAGTGCTTAATTGGTCGTTAGGTAGAAATTAGTTGGCTAGCAATGGTTAAATTCTTCGTGCTTGAATGAACAATCCAGAACCATGTCCGGTCAACAAATTAGTCGACCGACCAAGTCTCGGTCGAGCATTTCTTCGGCTGAGCCTAGGTTGAATGCAAATGTATACCAACATCTATTTCCAATTCCCAACTCCCAACTACTTGGTCTAACGGTTATATGCTTTGGACTGAGGTTCAGTCGGTCGACCATTTTCCCGACCAAAAATGACTTTAGAGCACAAATGTGTAAGACTTTGACTAGATCTATGTATGTTTGACCATGGTGGTTCTCGGTCGACAATAATTTTGACTGAGGATGTCTCGGTCAACTACTTTCTTGAATGGGAGTGTTAATGTTTCAAGTTTTTGAACCACCTATCAAATGTTTGTTCTGATGGAGGATAATGACTCTATTCTCTAGGGGGATCCTAACTAAGGGTTATGAGTGGATAGAGAAGATCAAACACTTGATTTACATGATATCTAAGTACTGGTACATTATATACTTGTACAAGAATTTACATTGAGTATGATCATGAAAATATTAACATTTAAGCACATTGATCTTCAATTATCCACTTAGTATGATCTCCAAATTTTCTTGAACTGTTAAATACTCAAGTATCATGTTAGATCCACAAGAATAAAGTGTTTGTCATCATCAAAATAAAGGGTATGCTAATGTCCAATATATCCAACACCTAAAATTAGAGGAACCACCTCAAAATGTACCAAGAGCTAACAGGGTTGCTTACAAGAAGCATACTAAAAATGTCATGGATGTCAAGTATTTGATGTTATGTTCCATGAACTATGAGTTCTAGAGGTAGCATGAAAACATAGATGGGATTGATATGGTCACATATCTCAAGAACATGTTCTAAGATTAGGCAAGACAAGAGAGATACAATGTCTCCAAGGTATTGTTCAAGTGTTACATGGCAGAAGGAGACCCAGTAGGTCCTCATGTGCTAAAGCTCATTGGGTAAGGGGAGAACCTAGCTATGTTGGGATTCCCTTTAGGTAAGAGTTGACCACTGATTTGATTCTACAGTCTCTTCTAAAGTCATATAGTTAGTTTGTCAAGAACTACAAGATGAACGACTTTGATAAGTCATAGATAGAATTGTTGGTCATGTTGAGAATAGTTGAAACACAAATGAAGAAAGACAAACCAAAGTCTGTGATGATGATCAACAAGACAAAGGGGAAGTCTAAATGCAAAGGGAAAAGTCAGAAGAGTTCTAAAGCTAGCTAAAAGTCCAAGTCTTCAGATCTCAAAGAAAAGGGTGGAGTGAAGGAAATAAGAGGTGAATGTCACCATTGTCACCAGCCTGGACATTGGAAAAGAAATTGCCCACTCTGGTTAGAGGAATTAAAGAAGAAGAAGAAGGAAGGTAGTGAGGCCTCCACTTCTGGTATAAATGTTATAAACTAAATTCTATTACTTCTTCAGTTTTGTATGTGATACCAAACATAGATCTGGCATACTTGATGTGAAGGATCTGACAAGAAGTAAAATCCTTCATAGAAGGACAAAAATGGACATGGCAAAGAAAGAGTTGAGGAATCTTTAGTCTAGATTTAAATTTATCTTAGCCCAATGGGCATGCAATAGAGTTAGTAGAACTTCTATTGCATATGTCGTCAAATGGAAACATTTACTTTAAAGCATCTTGTATGACAAGGATGATAAATCAATAAAGTGAGATATTAATGTTTCAGTTTCAAAAGATATGATCTTACATGGTAACACCCAAACATTTAATGATACTTGTGCAAAAGACTTTGAGAAAACTATTTATAACATTAATATAAAAAGATTGTAATTGATAACTCAAGACTATAATTAGCAATAGTCACCTTGGACGTACATATTAGATATGCATGTCTAGAATACATATTGATGTTAATCTAGATTTCCTTGGTTGTCAAACCTAAGTAAATATGCAAACCTTATTTACGCCCAATGTGACATGACATCTGTCACTACATGTAGTGGGAGGATAAGCTCTCCATCATACCTCAGACATGTTATGCATGAATAATTCTAAAGATAATTATGCATACCTCATATTCATTTACTAGTAATTTGATGATATGTACTTGGTAAAATGTAAATCTCTTGAAGTGTTCAAGAAGATTATAAATGAAGTATGACTACAATAAAAGCATTAAGAAACATTCATGAGATCAAATATTGAAATACTTGACATCAATACATTGAGTACCTTCAAGAAAGAACTGTGATAGTATGTAACAAATAAAATCTATATGGACATATGATGCCTCATAATGAAGGAATTATACCATGATGATTCATGATATAATTATGAATTTATCTAGTCTTCTTATATCCTCATAAGTATATGTCTATCACTATATAATGTACCATCGAAATGCTTTATAAGACATCATATATGATATGATTTGGGAACTCCCCAATATGTCTAGGGGATTGAAACATACATTGAGAAATTAGTTTCTTGAACAAGTTTATCCACAAACCATAATTGTTGAATGTTACTATTAATCTCAATCCAATAACAAAATGTTTTGTTGATAGGATAACTAAGCTCCTAAAGAATTAGTGGGAGTAAAAGTAGAACTCAAGATGTTTGAGGTAAACAAAAAGGTACAATGAGAACTAAGAGAATCACAAGATGGTGTGGAATCTCGAGTTAAACATATGACACAAAACAAAATAATTCTAGTAGAATACATCTTAAATTGGGGAATTGTGAATTAAATGATTCAGATAGGTTGGTCATAATACGATGAGCCAACTAATCAACTAGAAGCTATTAAGTACCTGAAATCTAAGAAATGGCTTAAGGTCATTATGGGATCCATGCAAACTAATAAGGTAGGACCTTGATAGTGCTACCTAAAGGGGTAATACCTAAAGGTGCATTAGGGCCTTGAAGCAAAGATCTACATAGACAACATAAAAGGACAAATTGGTTGAATAAGGTTTTCAACTTAGTTCAAGTAGTAGAACATGATAGAAATTCCTTTACCAATTTTTAAGCTTGTTTGTTGTAGTTAAAATAGACCACGAGATTTACAATATGAAGGTAAAAATTGGATCCCTTTATGTGATACACACACACCGTTCAAGAAAAAACCGTCATTAACTAAGCAGAAGCAAACACTAACAACGATTACTAAAAAATCACTAAAAAATATAACAATTTTACAAAGAGATCCACATACAGGAAAACTCTTTCAAAAAGAACCAAAGTAATTCAATTACATCATGGTTCACAAGTACATATCATGTACCATTTCTTCTCGAGAATTACAAGCATTACCTGCCTTGTTAAAACTATACATAGGCAGTATAAGAACCTCGAGGCATCAAGCCAGAATCTCAGATCTATCATTAAAGACTAACTACTAACTCTGAGGACTGAAGAGTACAGAGACGACACATAGGACTTTATATACAAGACATGACAACCAGTGTTTCCACTTGAGAATTCACTACTATCCCTACTGTTGCTGCTGCTGCTCTTCCCGTGCAATAGGGTTTCTGCCTCTTCTTCTGCGTCCACCTAAAAAGTGTTGGTGACCAACGGAGTGAGACCCAGTCCTAGCGAGAGATATATCTCTCTGCCAAAAACATTATTATTGTAGTTTAATAAAATAAAATTAAGTAGAGGAAACAGTTATGTTCAATAGAAGATAAATCATTGTCTAAATAGATTAGAGCAATATTCTTATTCAAAGCATTTCAACTATAACTGATGTAGCAGCATGTCATTTATTCAATAAGGAATATGAAGAACATGTATAATATCTATCCATTTAGGATACAAAAGGTAATGTAACATCAAACAATGATTCTCGTATCTCAATCTTAAGCAAATACACTACATGGCTGATTACATTTTTCAATCACACTTAATTCCCTGAAGAGATGAAGTATACCGTTCATGCTCCAACCGACCACAATTATGTAAAGCATCGGTACCACACAAGGTCAATGGAAGAGTCAGACTCCAAGACCTCATCCTTCTCGGTCAGTACGAGATTATTTGGTAGAGACATCATGTGTCAAACTGCAATTAGCTTGCCAGGGTATAGTGGCATCTTTGCTATTGAGTTTCAGCCCGTAGCATGTACTCTCTTTAGGGTTATGGCCCGTAGCCAATGCCTGGTATCATATCATGGAGTCATGGCCCGTAGCCATACTCTTACTGGGGTATGGTCTGTAACCAATCCCGTACATAGGTTATATCCCACAGCCATTCCTATGGGGCACAAGGAATAATTGCCAAATTACCCCAACATATTCAAAAATATGCACTCTGAGTTTAACTTGTTTCACCATTCAGCAAATTTTGACGTTGATCGATCTGTGGTCAGGGAAACTACATTATATGTTATCACTTGATTAATTAAGTGTATTACCATATTCTTTTAGCATCAAACAAGTTTCAAAACATCAATTATTATGACAATTGCTACAAAGAATGTGTAATACTTCCATCAAGTACTGTTCAAATCTTTAATAAAGCATTTGGATCTCAATTCCTCATCTCATCAGAGGCATTCTCATTCTTTCACAAACTCAACATCATGAATATGGAAAATGGGTATTCAAACCCTCAGTTCATCATAGAACACTTGTTACCAATGATCAAGTAATTGGTACCTTCAGGTCATCTGACCAAGGTAAACATGATACTTGCTATACAAGCATCTCACATGGCTCACAAGGCCTATTTAACTTCTTATTACCTCTCACTAGGCAACAAAGCATATTATGGCTCACAAGGCCCATAAAACAATTTCAATAAATGAAACATCATAGCTCATACCTGGCTATGCTCATCATTTCATGATACCTGCATGGTTAGTACACATGATAATAGTTATATCAATTACATTTCAGCACCATGCAATACAAGAATAACACCACTAATCCCTCATTAGGGTTAGGGTTTCCCATTTCATGTCAATTAGGGATACTCATCCCATTACCCCAAATTAGGGCTATGGTTAATCATCTCATTGCCCAAGATTATGGTTTCACATCACATCACCCAATATTAGGGTTTCACATGGCATTACCATGTATTAGGGTTTCATATAACATCACCCTGTATTAGGGTTTCACATGGCATTACCCTGTATTAGGGTTTCATATAACATCATCTAGTATTAGGGTTTCACATTTCATTATCTTGAATTAAGGTTTCTTATAAAAATACCCTAAATTAGGATTTCATGTAGCTTTACCCTAAATTAGGGTTTCATGAAACATCCCCTTAAATTAGGGTTTCTAATTAGATTACCCTGAGTTAGGGTTCCTCATATCATCACCCTATATTAGAGTTACACCCTTTCCCTAGATTATGGTTACACATAGCATTGCCCTAAATTAGGGTTAGGGCTCATCAACCTTCTCTATTAGTGTGTCATGACCTCTTAATAAAGGATCATACCCTAATTACATATTTTATTCATATTGAAAGTGTTGAGGATTAATCACTACATGATTATCACTCATGTATGAGTTCCTCTCTCTCATCCTATCTAGAATGTTAATTACTCCAAACTTGATTAGATTGAATTAACTTGAATGAAGGGTTAGCATAGTGTATTGATATATTGCTTCCATAAGCATCAAATGTTAACCCCTCTAAGGGTACTAATCACCCTAGTACCTTAAAGGTACAAACATTGTAATCAGTCTTGGATAATCATCATTATCAATCATGGGGTCAATTGATCTTTCAAAACCTTAAGTCTCCAAACGATTTTAGTTGAATTGAACCTCCAATCGATTTTGATACCTTCAACCCTTCAAATGGTTTTGACTCCTTGAATCATCAAACGGTTTTAAAATGGTTTCATCTTAAACGATTTGGGGTCAAATCCCCTTCATTCGGTTTTGAGATCGAAATATCTCATTCGATTTTGAAACTGAATTACCCCATTCGGTTTGGAAACCAAATCACCCCATTCGGTTTGGAAACCGAATCACCTCATTCAGTTTGGAAACAGAATCACAACATTCGGTTTGGAAACTAAATTCCTCCATTTGGTTTTGAAACTGAATCCTCCCAATTGGCTTGAAAACCGAAGGGATCATCTAGGGTTTCCTTCAACTAATCGATTAGGGTTTGCAGTGATTGAACCATCCATCAATAGAACCATCAACTTATAGCCTTTGAACTTCCATCCATCCATGACCCTACTTCATCTCCAAACGATCTTGAGATCGTTTGGACTCAAACAGTCTTAGCACCGTTTGGGCCAATCCATCATTGAAATTGATTCAATCAATTAGGGTTTCAACTGATTAGGGTTTATAATCAATGGATCACCCACACTTGAAACCATTATTAATCATATCAATTAGAACCCTTGTATTATCATCCAACCACATCAGCAAATTTCTCCAAACGGTTTGAGACCATTTGATCTCAAACGGTCTTGAGACCGTTTACTCTCAATTGGTCTTGAGACTGTTTGGTCATGATATTTCTTGAGGTTTGTGCTAAGATGACATCATCATCTTCAAGATTGAAACCTTAAAAATTTGTTGTGATTCTTATGGTGATTTCATCAACTAATCAAATGGAATTTCGAGAATGAAGAAAGAATCAACATATGTTAAAGAAAAGAAATCAATAACAACATTTAAGGGTTCAAGTTATATATCCCGCCTTCAAAGTTGGTTTCAAAGCTTCAAGATTGACGTCCTCAATGGTGAATGAAGCTTCCTCAGCTTCCCAAGGTCCTTCCTCAAGTCTTTGAGTGAAAAGAATGGCTAAAATTGAAGATTGATTGAAGAAAAGAAGAAAATAAGCATTGAATTTTGATTTCCACCATGAAATCAAGGTTGAAGATGATTAAGGAGCTCGTCCTCCTATTGATCCTAATCTCCCTTGTGCTTGATCAAAGCAAGGAAAGAAAGAAGAGTAAAAAAAGAGTCTTCATGTGGGTGGAAAATGGGATATATGTATGTATATTTCAAGAGAAAGAAAGTGATAAATAATTCCTTCAATTCCCTAAATTGGTGCCACTTATCCCCCCCCCACAATTCCTTGCATACGAAGCCATCATCATCCTCTTCGAAATACTCTTCTTTATCCATGAATTAAATGAAAACAAATAAGCACCTTAACCATTTTAATAATAATATCCAATATTAGTGGATATTACTTTTTAGTTAACTAATGTGAGTGGGTTCTCCACTCACTTAGGATATTTTGGTGCCATTGGAAGGTAAAAGGAAGTCCACACTTATACAAATTCAACCATCACATTTTTGGTTGAAAGGCACTCCCATTAATATATTTACTTTTGCATTAAATTGAATTAGGGTTTCAATTATGCTTAAATCTTGATTATTTTAATATCAAGATTCTCTCTCCTCCAAAGTGATTCAAATGAGACGTCCCTCTCATTTTATTGCCTCGACATAATGCCAAGAAACATGAGAGATTCTCTATAAGTGGTATTTTGCATATTGAACCCTAGGTTTTGGGTAAATTGCACATTACACCAAAACTAGGTTTTAATGCACAAACATTGCTCAACAAGCTCTTTCTTGGTACTAAGGCTTCCACAAGCCATAACTCTACATCATTTTCGTTCTTATGATGCTTCAACACTTGAGGAACATTTTATCATGTAACATTTGTAAGTTAACCCCTCAACTTGGGTAATTTGCACTTTTGTCCAAAACGGGTAAAACATTATTTCAACATTATTCAAAAAGGACTAAAATTGAAACATAAGTTCCTCTTGATCCTTAATTACTTTTCAAAAGATAAGAGAAAGCATATAATTAACTTTATTAAGCAAAACATCTAGGGTTAAAGCATAACCCAGGTCAGGGATGTTACACTTTATGGAAATACATCATAGGATGTGTATGTTACACAACTTAAATGATTTTAAGGCTTCAAGAATGCAAATAAAGTCTATAAACCACAAAGTTCAATATGGGATTGAAACAAGCATCCCAAAGGATGGATCTTTTAACTTGATAAGATAGTCAAAGAGTTTGACTTGAATCAAAATAAAATATGAAATGTGTGATTACAAAAGATTTTGTGGGAGCATATATGTATATTCCACATATGATGAGGAATAACATTTCAATATTATGAATATTGTAATATGGAATGAAAACCTCTTCAACAATGAAGGATTAAGTGAAACATATTATGATATAAGGATGAAGATCTATAGAGATAGTTCTTGAATGTTTCACAATATAAGCACATGTAATAGTAAGATGTTGAAACAATTCAACATGGTAAGGATTCAATGAGAGAGAATCTAGATTAGTCTCTTATAAACCTTATTTTTCAATTATTATGAAGAATGGAAATGACATGATTAAGATGCCATAGGCTGTTACATTTGATCTGTCATGAATGTTGTATATGTACTCATCTCATATTATCTTGTATGTATTGGACATGACAAGATGATACTAAAATCCAATAAGGGTTATTGGAATGTCATTTAAAATATCCATTAGTACTTGTGAAGTACTTAAGGATAGATTTCTAGTCGATTATGATAGCAATAAAAGGAAGAGTTGGGTGTAAAGGGTTACTCCGATGCAAGCTTTCATAATGACAAAAGTGATCACAAATGGTAGTTTCGTCTCCCAGAGAAAAGATAAGAAACATGCAATATACTGAGTAAACAGCAAATTGTTGCTAGCACATTGGATTAAAACTTATGGAATAGAAACACGGTCGACATGTTTAGATCACTAAGAATGAGATTCATGGGTAATTGGCTATAATTGAAAGTGGGATTTTGTTGGTAAGGCATGCCTAAAGAGCCAATGATGTGATGATTATCATGGAATAAACCATAAAGGATTTACTTAATACTCATAAAGGCAAGCTTCCGATTATTTTTGTTTCATTCAGTTATGAGATAATGAGGAAACATTATGAATGTCTAAAGAATGACAATACTCAATGATGTATGTCTTCAAGTCTGTGACTTGGAAGATGAGATCATACAAATGTTAAAAGTGTGTACATTCTTATTATGTACCTAGTTAGTTTTTATTATTCAAGGTAGATAGA